>CAKNYM010050091.1:105917-124647 GCA_932195095.1 Andricus curvator
CGCCAGGGTGTTCTAGGGCTTAGCTCTCTCGCTAGTGAGTTAGATCTTCAAGATTATAAAAAAGGCAAGGTATTACAGATAATTATCCATGTTCCGTCGCATCATCAAATTAATGACCATAAAATTTTGCCGATACGGAGGAAACCGTGCTAGATTCTTTACAGGATCCCCTACATGTTCATTCGTGGCCACTTAGGACGTGTACTTGTTCCCGTAAGGGTTTCCGCATGTTCCTGTACAGGTTCGTGTCTCAATTTCTTATGCTGAACCCGTAACTAACCCGAAACTAATCCACCGCAGGGTGCGCTACGACCCAGCTCTCTCGCTAGTGAGTTGAATCTGCAAGGATATAAAGAGAGGCAATGTATTAAAGATATGTATCTATGTTCCTTCACATCATTAAATTTAATATATTAAAATTGTGCCGATACGGCGGAAACCGTGGTAGATTCTTTACAGGATCCCCTACATGTTCATTCGTCGCCACTTGACATATACACGTTCGTGTCAGGGTTCCCTCGTTTCCTGCATGTTCCTGTACATGTTTGTGTACAGGTACGTGTCTCAATTTCGTATGCTGACCCTGTAACGTAACGTTTCTTGTACTAGATCTGGTCCTAGTTCTAGCAAAGGAACACGTCCAGGAATAGTTACGGGTTCCCGTACAGGATTTTCCGACAGCTCAGTGTTGTTATCTCAGCCCTGGGCTTCTTCTCATAGATTCCAGCCCTTGTTCACAACGAGTCTTTAGAGCCGTCTGTGTACCAAACGAGATCTCCTGGTGTAAATCATTCTTCCCTTATTCTCCATTTATCATGCCTTTCTTCCCTTTTAGAGAAGATGAACTTGAAGGATTTCATGAAGGATAATTTCCTCAACATAACATCAGTTTGCATAGCGAGAATATTATCCTCGCACAGCAAGCGCTTACTGATATCATGTAGATCTTTCACCTCAACATCACTAAGGTTGCCCCCTACTAATATCGCCGCAAAAAATCGGCGACCGTCGAATTGGGAAGGCAATATCTCCGCAGGAAAAAATGTCAGGAGGTTCTAATAACGATTACACGAATCTGCTAAGTTTTCTGAACAAAATGGTGTTTCTAACATTTTTGTAAGAAATTTTCGTTCAGAACTGTTAAACAAAATACAAGTAAAAATGCTGTAAATAGGCCCACTGTTCAGAGACCTGTACTTTCACATGATCCCAGAGCTAATAATAGGTTGGGAAAAATTTGAAAAAATTCTGGCGTGTTTTACAACATGTTTAGAATGCAGTAGAGATCTTAAAATTTAATAATATTCAAAAATGTCGTTTTTGCAAGCATCTTTGTTGAAGGTTTTTATTTAGGAATTGAATGGAGCTATCGCGCCGTTTAATGGCTTGAACTGTAGGGTAATGTACACTGATCCAATATTGTCCATGAAAGTGAATAAAAATTATATTTCCGCAATAAAAGTCGCTCAGAATAATCTTGAGTTTAATGAGGCAAGGCACGTGCCACAGTAGTAGAAAAAAAGGTGTAGGAAAAAAAGGGTAGAAAAAAAGTGGCAGGCAGAAGTTTTCCCCAGATGTGTTCACGACCTTTTCTCGCTCAGCAGGGCCGTCTCAAAACTTTGAGGTGGGCTGCGACCTTCTCTCCTGATACAAAATTTTAATATTATGATACAGCAAGCTTGCACACAAATTTTCTTGTATTTTGTTATTTTAATTTATTTCTGTATTATATTATAATTGTTATTAATCAGGCGGATAATTCGCTACTGAAATGGGTGAAAAAAATCCACCCAAATTTGATTTCAACCGTTTTTTAAATAACTAGTTAAATTGTTATCTTTTTCAATTTTAATATCATTCTGTTTAGAATGCGTAATTCGAAAATCTTTCACATTAAAAGTTTTCCATTTTAGATCTTAATTTTTAAGCCTACATTTTAATTAAAAGAATTTTAAAATGCAGCTTTTTATAAGCTGGACACTACTTAAAATAAAAGTTAAATTATTTTTATTTTAAATAGTTTAAAAATCCTTACAATGCTTCAAAATTGTATTTCAAAATCTTCAAAAATCTAGATGTTTTACATTTTTCACATTTTAAATTATTTTATAAATTTTTTCAGAACATGTAAACATCTTTTAAAATGATTCGAATTTTTCCTAACATTTTTTAAAATCCTGTAAAATAAAATAAAATTTCCTTAAAATCTTCCACATTCATTTTTGACAATTTTGTAAATCTTTTTAAATTTTTTCAAATATTCTGTTGACATTTATTTTTTTAATAAAAAATCATTTTAAATTTTCCTAGGAATCTTAAGGAAATGTTTTTTATTCTTTTAAGTCCTTTCACAATTCTTAAAAAACTTCTAAATTTTTTGTTCCAAATCAGCAAAAACCTACATTTTCTTTTAAATTAGGCCGTGGGCTATATTTGTAGTGAAATTTCGGTATGAATAGCCGGATTTTGGGTACACGCAGACACTTCGTTTAAATAATTTGAATTAATTTCAAATTTTTAAATAATTTTGAATTATTTCAAAACTTCTAAAAATCTCTTCAAGTTACTCGAGTTTTTTCAAAAAATAATAGGTGTCTAATTTTTATTTATACACCAAAATTCATTTATTAGACTTACAAATCAAGTTTTTTTAAATAGAACAATTAAAAATGTAACGCTCTAAGTTTATTTTTTTGTTTTTACTTTTGAATATTTGATTTATAATTACTGATTTTAAATGAACAGTCAGATATTTCTAAATAGTAATAGTAATTGTTCATTTTCTTAATTTAACAATTTTAAATTGACTGGATTGAAAATGGAATATTTTAGACTGAAATAGAATGTTTAATAAAAGCCTTTAATTGTAAATATATTATCTTGAAGTCATTTAAAAATTGAAAATAGTTTATAAAGTTTCAATTTGGCGTTTACATTTGTTTAACTAATAAGACTTTCCAATTGAAACAGTTTAATTTTTAACGTTAAAATCTGTCAATTATAAAATTGTGAACTGATTCCGAATCGGCTTGTAAAACCAATTACTATTCACTTTTTTATTCTAAAAGTACAGTTCAGTTTTAAAAATCCTTAATTAATTTATATTTACAGTTGATCAAGTGAAAATATTTTCTATCCAAAATCTTCGTTATCAAACGGTTATTTTTTAATTGATTAAGTTTTTAAAACTGCATTTTGAAATAATGGCAATTTCTCGGACCACCTACATAATTCTACAACAATGATATAACGATGATATAACGGATGAACTGAATAGGAATCTAGAACGGGCATTAAATGCATGTATCCGTTTTACATACAATTTACCAAAAAGTGAACATATTACTCTACATCGGGAGAGAGCTGGGTTCTTGCCCGTGGCTATAAAAAGAAGACAATTTTTATGGGCAATTTGCTCTGTACAATATCTAAATTTGAAGCTCCTAAGTATTTACGTGAATATTTCACTATTGTTGATAAAAATCATCCTAATCATGCCAGAATCTGTGAGAGGAACTTAGCTTTAAAAATACCAAAGCACAGAACATGAAAACTCCAAAGATAGTTTATGGTTATAGAGAGGCACGTTTATGGAATAAAATACCACTAACTATTAGGAAAGCGCCCTCTTACTATCATTTTAAAATCGAATTTTTGAAGTATTTATTGAATAATTCACATAAATTACTCGAGATTACCCAGTAGTAACAGTATTTAGTAGTATGTTGACCTCTTAGTACTAATGCAGTTTTTGATTTTATTATTATTATTATTATACCCGTGCAGAAGTTTCGCCGTGGCCCCGACCGGGCCCAGCCTCGTTCATATCGGGCCCTGATGTGGAAATCGAGTCAGGGCCAGACTCATAATGAAACACGTAGCCACAGTGGAGCCATGTCTATGGGCCCGATCAAACGCCCGATCTGCCCCCTATTAATTACCCGAGTCTAGCCACATTATTGACTTTTTTATTAGGAATTAAAATCCTTTAAAATAATTATAACACAACCCAAGTGCGAAGTTAGATACGGCCCAGCGCTGGCCCAGTATCGGTAAAAATATATAACAATTTTTTTTCAAACTTTCGTGTAGGGTTTGGTTTTAAGGTGTTTTAGACCATTTTACAACGTTTAAGATTCACATAAAATGTAATATTTTCTGAAGATTTAAAATTTTAATGACGGAGCTTAGAAATTGAAAATGGTTATTTTGACCTTTGCTTCCGATTACCGTATCAGTCTTTTGCATTCCAGAAGACGGTGCTCATGTCGGACAGCACTTCCTCTTCGGTTGCATTGAATTTATCTCGAATGGAATTTTGTTGATAGCACGATGTTTGCGAACTCGCGGTTAGCTTCTTAATTTTGGCATTTATTATTAATGTGTTAAGAATATATTATACGGTCGAACACTCTCAGCACATTTGCAACACAACAGCACGAAGAAAAACAAAAATTAAGGTTATGTTTGTGGCTATATTACATCTAGCGCATATGGCTTGAGATGGCGCTGCGAAGCGGTTATATGACGTCACAGTACATAGCCCGGTCTGGTACGAGTCAGGGCCACAGAATTTTTCCTATCGGGACCAGATAGTACATATCGGATCAGGCCCTAGTCGGTAATCGGTAATATATATGGCGATTTCTGCACGGGTACCATTAAGCGATTTCCCTTTCGGGGTAGGCGTGACTCGCTCGATGGGGAAGGAAGTAATGTGAGAAAGGAGGTATAGATTTTTTAGATTGATCTAGAATTCTCGTGTTATTTATTTAAATAACACGTTCGCTCCGCAGCGTTAAAATAAAAGTCCGCCCGCATATTTCCAGCTACCGGAATATTGTTAAGGATATCTTGTCGGCGTTAAATTGCAAGTCCTCCCGCACTTCGAATCAGGTAAAGGATGGGGATGCTTCTTGACAGTTCTGTGTCAAAGCTAAGTAAATCCGACCTATTGGCCCAGGATCGCTAGTAGATACAGGATCTACCTTTTTTAATCTATGCAATTTTTATATTTTAACTGAAAATTTAAGACGTGCCCTCTTCTTATGGAAAAACATATTATGATTGTAATATTAATTTAAAATTTAAATTGGAACAACATTTAAAACTTTGAAAATTTTATGACGATTTTAATTTTTTAATTAAAAACTTAAAAGTGTTATTTTATATTTTAATAATGAAAAGAAAAATCCTTGGAACAAGTTTTCATACGGAGTAAATTAGTTCATAATTAAAACTTTTTTTCAATAGTCTATAACTTTTGAAAAAATCAAGGCTTTACATAAACTGTCATTCATGCACATATAACATCTCTTATCATGAACTATTTAGACTGTTTCATGATTTAGTTACATCAATAGAAATATGAACTAAAATTCTGTACGATTCTGTAATTACTTCTTTCAGTTTGTTTTAAAATTCGCCACTTTGACATATAAGCGAAACCCTATAATACACGTTAAAAATTAATTTTCAAAAGTTAGAATTAACCTCTGATCCATTAAATTTAACACAAAAAATGAAAATGAAATATGTGTAGTTAGTATTCAGTCTATGAGAAAATTACAGATGTCAATTAAGAAAATTAAGTTAAAATTTAAAACTTGAAAATATGAATTTCGTGATTATATAATTTTGTATATGTTTTTTAAATTTTAAATGTCAGGAATTCTTTTAAATTACAACACTAATAAGTAAATAAAAATCTGCATAATAAAATGTGTAGAAAATTTTTAAACATTGTTCATTATTAAAAATAATACAAATTATATTAGCAAACAATTTTAATTTCTTATACGCGAAGATTTTGTTCATAAGATAAATATGACAAATCATTAAGTCAATTATCTTAAAAAATTGTATGTAGAATTCTAATCTGTGGCATAAACAATTTCGAAAAATACGTTAATGACAAAAATGGTCATAATCATTGTTTGACTCTTACCGACTTCCGAGCGTTAGATTAAGTAGACAGGTTTTAGGTTCAAATCTCTGCGATACATGCGAAATTCTATTTTTTCTATTTGTGATAAAATCCGATATATTTACTAATTATAAATAAGTTGTAATATACTTGTGCAAAACCTTATCGGTAATTATTATTTTTATTTTTTTAATTGAAATAAAGTTTAAGACTCGCAAAAACACGCTTGGAAGAAAATTTCGGGAAAAAGGCGGGAGTGCCCGCTACAAGATATCCCGCTGGGATCTTAATGCATATGGCGACACCTGCCCGCCCAAGTCTTTGACGTGAGTCTTGCAAGCCCTTTTACAAAGATCCCGCCGGGATCCCGTCGACTTGTGTTGATGGGTTAGTATCCAAGGCTTTATGTTTCAGGTGTCACTCACTCTACTGACATTCTTTTTATAAACTATTTGTCGCCACAATTTTCTGTCCTGGCATACTTCTCTAGCTTCCTTCACGTCCATGCATTTTTTCATGCAAGCTCTCGTGTTTCTATGGCTTCTTATGTCTCTTCGAATTAGGGTCTCATTCACACATTCTAACCATTCTTTCCGCGGTCTGCCTCTGGGCACACTTCCATTTACTTTACCTTTATACACTTGTTTCGTCAGTCGTTCATCTTTCATTCTTACAACATGTCCGAACCATCTTAACCGATTTCTTTCCCATGTGTCAACTAGTGTCTCTTCTGCACCACATTCTTTGAGGATTATTTCGTTTCTCACTTTGTCCATCGGTGTTTTCCGGCATATTTTGCGCAGGAAATTCATGTCAATCGCAATAATTTTACTCTTATCCTTTTCTTGACAGGTCCATGTCTCGCCACCGTATAGCATAGTCGGTACAAATATAGAATTATGTATTGCGATTTTAGTTTTTTTAAAAATATTTTTACTTCGGATAACACAGCCACACAAAAAAAAATTGATGTATAAACATCTTAGACCTCGATATGGGGAGTCGCGCCTGATTCAAATGAAACCATGCCTGGAAAGTGTAACGCAAGCCTCTGACACACACGCTGTGTCTTATGTCACAGACCGGAGGCTTGCTTCTCTTCACCCAGAGAAAGGAGTCCTTCAGTCTCTCTCTCTCTGTAAGAATTATATTTTTCTTAAAATCGTTGAAAATTATTGTTTTCGGGATAAAAGTGATAGATTTTATGAATGGTAAGAATATGTTTTGTTTTTTACGTAACTGGTCATTATTTAAACAATTTCCATTTGTTTAAACAATCTTTTCTCCCTAAAATTGTAACAAATTATTATTCTCTGGAATTTATGTCTCGAAAATAATAATTTTCCACGACTTACAGAGAAAAATATATTTTTTAAACGAATAATTTAGTAAAATTTAGTTTAATTTTGAATATTTGATTTATAACTTCTTATTTTAAATAAACAGTCAAATATTGTTAAATATTGAAACAAAATTTTTTAATTACAAATTTTCAAACTGAATGCTTGAAAAATGGAGTATTTTAGAATGCAATAATATTTGAATAGAATTTGAAATTGAATAAAAGCATTTAATTATGTATATATTAATTCAAATGTTTTTGAAAACTGAAAAAAAGATTTTGAAGTTTCAATCGGATGCATACATTTCATTAATTACTAAGGCTTTCGAATTGAAATAGTTCAATTTTTAACGTAAAAATCTATAAATTATTTAATTATGAACAGGTTCAGAATCGTCTTATAAAATCAATTTTATTATTATTCTATTGACATAACCTCAAAAAACCGCATTAAAAATCTTTTTTACGGTCTGGAGGTCAGACGATGTTTACTATATGTTTTTGGGGTCGCTGAATCCGAATCCGAGGACCAAAAACCCCAAGCACGCCAGGGTTCTGACATAACCTCAAAAATCCTCATAACATTTTTTTTTTTAGTCCGGGGGCCAGACCATGTTTATTCTATTTTTTTGGGGTCGCTGAATCCGAATCCGAGGTACAAAAAATCCCTGCACGTCAGGGTTCTGGCATAACCTCAAAAATCCTCATAACACTTTTTTCCAAGTGCGGGGGTCAGATCATGTTTACTATATGTTTTTGGGGTCGCTGAATCAGAATCCGTAGTGTAAAAAACTCCAGCACATCAGGGACGTGAAAAAGAAACGATGTTTTCAGCGACCCCACAAACATAAAATAAACATGGTCTGACCCCCGGACGCCAAAAAATTTGTTTTTGAGGTTCTTTGAGGTTATCTCAGAATCCTGACGTGCTGGGGGTTTTTGGACCTCGGACTCGAATTCAGCGACCCCAAAAACATATAGTAAACATGGTCTGACCTCCAGACCCGGAAAAAGGTTTTTTGAGGTTTTTTTTAGGTTATGTCAGAACCCTGACATGCTGGGGTTTTTTGGACCTCGGCTTCGGATTCAGCGACCCAAAAAACACATTGTAAGCATGGTCTGACCTCCAGACCCAAAAAAAGATTTTTTTTTTGTGTGGCTGTGTAATGGACCCTGCTTTACCGATAACCTTCTTACCCTCGTTCATGGGCCTATCTAAATAGGCTACCCAGATATACGTACTTATCAACTTGTTCTATGCTCTCATCATCTAGGACAATGTTGCACGTTGTTTTCTCACCTTTTCCTTCAAACACCATAATTTTTGTTTTATTTACGTTAATTTTGAGGCCCATGTTCCTCATGCTTGTGTTCAGTTTGCTCAACATTCTTTGTAAGTCTTCGATTGATTCTGCCATAACAACCTTATCAACTGCGAACGCTGACCCACGTACCCTTACTTTTTCGAGATCTACACCTTCTTCGTCGAAGAGGGCCATTCTTAGACAATTGTCCATGAATATAATAAATAGCCATGATGACATAACGCATCGTTATCTTACACCCTGCATAATATCGAACCAGTCATTTAGTTTCCCATTAACCGTTACACTCGCTTTGCTACCAGTACATATTGTTTGTATTGCTTGTAGAAGTCATTCATTTACTTTTTCACATTGTATTATTAATGCGGGGGTAAACGCATGGAGTGTGTCTACGGTGAATTTGCCTTTTTAAGAGGCAAATTGATTTCTATGGAGAGGTTTTTCGGTTACGCTTTCCTCTTTCAAGTAAAGGTCCACTCCGATTCAATAAAGTTAAATCAGTAATTAAGAGGTAATGTAATAAAGATTCACCACCTTTTCCGAAGAAAAATTCGGAGCTCTGTCTACGGGTGTAACTTTGGCTTTTGAGAGGATCTTCATGGTCGATCTTCTTGAGACTCTCGACCACACCTGGCTCTACAGTTATTACAAGTTGGGTAGCTTGAATACTCGCCTTGACATCGACAACCTTCCATCCTGCCGTTTTCATGGTTGGATTTTGGATTAATATCCTTTTAAGCACTGCTATTGGTTCCAGGAACATACTAGGAATCCAAGCCAGCAGCTTTACTGGCCTTGGGAGGTCTGCTGTCCATTACTTTGATCTTAGCTCCCACCAACAGCTTCAATGAGCCAAGTTCGGGACACTTCGTCCGAAAAGATGATGATAAAAGTATCATTTTTGAAGCGGCAACCTTTAAATCTTGGGATGACTTCTCCAGGTTGCATCTCATCGATTTTCTTCTCTAACACCACTTTAATTGCTTTGGCCTACTCATCATGGAATTTCGTTATTGGAAACCCCTCGACGACTGTGGCCACTTACAGGTAACTTTGAGGAGCCTGGCTATAAGAGACTGCTGGATCTATCAGCTGCATCTTCTTCTGTTCCCTGATTTCATTCGGTGTGCTGCTATTGAAATGGCCCCTCTTTAGAGTCCCGCCTGCCTAGTTGTTGCGTCCGATTGATTTAACTGGCGTCACAACCTCTCCCTAGCAGCTCCTGACAAACTAGCTCGTCGTGGTTTTTTCGTTTGGTTTGACCCCCGACATTAGTATCGTCAAGGTTACTTCCAGATGGTTCCCCATTTATAGCTTCCGAAGTATGTTTACGGGCTCCTTCGGTAATTGCCATCTTAACAGGGAAATATGTTTTTCCAGAGGGGTCGTTGCCGACAACCCCTGAGTGTTTTCTTCTTTACTTTTGTTCAAAGAACTCATTTTGTTTCCACGAGTAGCTAGGGGAATAAAAGGTCCGACCCTCCAGAGCCCTGCGTGCAAGAGTAAGACTGATTACTCGGAGAGGTCGTCCGTTGTCCCCGAGAGGCCGTCAGGACACCTTCGTACCCCTAGGTACCAAACTGCCACGGGCACAATCCCCCTAAACATTTGGTTTGGGGGGGGGGGGGGCACATTGAGTGGGACACTCAATGAATATCTGTTCGTATGCCACTACACCAACGGAGGGCCTTTCTACCATACTACAATCATACCTGCTAGGAGAGCCCGTTTTTTTGGTAAATAATTATGTTTTTTCAAGTTTTTTAAATCGATATTGTCTTTCTTTTTTAAAATTCACACCTACATTGGATATTTTTTGATCTCTAAGCCATTTCTATATAGACGTCTGTCCGGAAAGTATCCGACCTTGTGCTTTAACTTTGTACCTAGTTGTGCTATTATCAAAACAAGTATTTACAATTTAGGGGGGGGGGGGGGCTCTGAGGCCCTCTACTAAGTGACAAGGGCCAGCGAGACTTTAGTCGACTAGTGTACGCAGTTGCGTAGACGTCTAACCACGTACGCCTCGCATTTCAGTATGGCAGAACGCAGCGTACAAAGACTGTTAATTCAATTTTGCCTCAAACTTGGCCATTAATGTTTGGAAAACATCGTTATGATTCAGAAAGTGTATGGCGATGAGTCTATGAGTGATACTCAAATTACATAATGGTTTAGAATTTATAAATTTAGGATAGAACCTAATAAATGCGACATCTTCCAGACTAATAGTTAAAATTTATTTGAAAAAATACGATTTCGTTGTTTATGTTTATCCAGTCCTTTACAGTAGAAACGGCCTCAGGGCTAAAGTTTTCAAGAAGGTTCCGTAGAAACATATTTAAAAATTGACAAAATGACAAAAAAGACGCAATGTTAGTCAATGCGTGTAAATTCAATTTATAAGAATAAAATTTTCTTTTTTTACGTCTGGGAAAATTGATAATTTATAAATTTAGGATAGAACCTAATAAATACGACATCTTCCAGACTAATAGTTACAATTTATTTGAAAAAATACGATTTCGTTGTTTATGTTTATCCAGTCCTTTGCAGTAGAAACGGCCTTTTTACAGTAGAAACTTTGGCCCTGAGGCCGTTTCTACTGTAAAGGACTGGATAAACATAAACAACGAAATCGTATTTTTTCAAATAAATTGTAACTATTAGTCTGGAAGATGTCGTATTTATTAGGTTCTATCCTAAATTTATAAATTATAAATTTTTCCAGACGTAAACAAAGAAAATTTTATTCTTCTTATAAATAATGGTTTAGGCAATTTAAAAGTAGTCTTACTTCAGTGGAAAGTGACCCTTACTCTGGCAGGCCCGCAACGGCCTTAATACCGCAAAATGTGGAACGAGTATTAAGAGTGTTAATCAATGGAAATCGCCGTTTAATAGTAAGAGAGATAGAGGAAGATCTCGGGATTCCAAAAACTATTGTTTCGGAAACTTTTAGCCAAGATTTAGAGAAAAGTGGCAACTGGGTCCTTCACTAAGGCAACGTACCCGTCCATTCATCGCAGCTTATTCAGCAATTCAACAATTCATTCATTTATTCAGCCGTACATAACTTCGGCAGCCCCAATAAAGTCCTGACTTGGCATCCTGTGATTTCTGACTGCTTTCCAAATTGAAGTATCCTCTAAAAGGAAAAGAATTTTAAGATGTAGAGGAAATAAAGCAGAATTCGACGAAAGCAGCTGTCAGAGATTCCAAAAGGTGACTTTCAGGAGTGCTTCCGAGAGTGGGAGGAGCGCTCGAGAAAGGTTATGGCTTCCATGGGGGAGTACGTTGAAGGGGATATCATCGCCCTTGATAAGAATTAAGTCTTATTTCTGGTACTTCACAAGGTCGGATAATTTCCGGACTGGCCTCGTAGACTAATAACCTTGAGAAATTCACCATTTTTAGGTGCTTCAATAATTTAACTTTTTAAAACTGCCGCAAACGCCACCATATGTTTGTGAAAGCCCATAAAATCCTGAAAGGTTTTTTTTATTTCATTTATTTATTGCGGAGATATGCATTCGTTAACAAATTATCATATCTCGCGTATTTTTAAATAAATTTCCATTTTTGAACAGTCCACTTTATAAACAATACTTTCTTACAGAAAACATATTAGGAAGTAACTCTGATTTTTGCCCGATTTGCCCGGGTTTCAGACCCAAGATGTGTGAGGGGCCACAAAGCGGCCCACCGCCGCACAGTGGGCTATTTTGCAAAATTTATTTTCAAAACCTAATATCTCTCGAACAAATTGACCAACATGGATGTTCTTTGAACGAGATTAAAGCTTATTAAATGCGCAATAATGGAAAATTATAAAGAAAAGTTTTACCGAATTTTCTAACATAGAAAATGCGGGAAAAGTCCGTCATTTTTTGACAAAAATTACAAAATTGTACTAAAACTATAAAGAAAAAAGTTTTGTTTAGTGCAAGACGTCATATTTAATAGATTTTTTAATGCTGAATTCAAATCTGCCAGGAAAAATAGCGTAGCTTATTTCCTTTCCGAGAAAAATGCGGTTAAGGCAATGTTATAAATGGGTCACGTGACCTAAATTATCGATAATTTTTTTTGCAACAACTCACGTCCACACCGAATGAGATATCGAGTTTAAATTTTGGGGAAAGCCTCAGGAAACAATAATCTACGTTTGTATACAACATTTAGCTCGAAATTCAGAAACAATTATTTTGAAGAAAATAAAACCGGAGCAATATTGGCATTTTTTGTGCAACAACTCATGTCCACACAAAATGAGATATCGAGTTGAAACTTTGGGGAAAGCATCAGGAAACAGTAATCTGCGTTTGTATACAACATTTGGCTCGAAATATTGAAGAAAAAAATGTAATGAATAAAGAAATTCGACCGAGAAGAAACTTCTGCATTGTGCCGGTCGATATTTGTTATTCCAGTAATAACTTTTTTTTTCTTCCCCAACTCTATGCTTTACCACACACTGTCCTTTTATATTTATTAATATTTTCCCAAATTTTTTCCGCTTTATTTTAACTTTTATTTTTAAATGTGGGACAAAAAATATCGATCTCAGGACTGGCTTGGTCACGTGACTAATGTATAGCATGGCCTTAAATATGAAAAATCCAATATGGACAGACACAAGTCAGAAACATGATGGTAAGTTAACGAAGTTTATTATCTCCAGGTTTTTAGGGTCGCGGAATCCAAATATGATGTCAGAATTACAAAATAAAGAATGGCGGATCCAATATGGCGGAACAAAAGTTTTGAAAAATGTAGAAAAATTGTCCATATTTACGTTTTCGAGGGCTCTGAATCCAAATCTGATGTCAGAATTTCAAAAGAAAAAATGGTTGATCTAATATGGAGGAACAAATGTTGGAAAAATTTAGGCAACTTTACAAAATTGTCCATATTTACGTTTTGGAGGTCGCTGAATCAAAATCTGGCATCAGAATTAAAAAATTAAAAATGCCGTATCCAATATGGCGGAACAAATATTGATAAAATTCTATTTTAACAATAATTGCAGGAATAAAATTGTAGTTACAGACACGTTACATTAAATCGACATATGTCCTAATCTCAATTACCTATTTTCTCCAATAATCAATCTTCATCACTTAAATTTATATCATCGCTTAAATTCTCATTACTCAGGGAACTCGCATCACTTTCGTCATTCTCTTCTTCCATATTTACACTGAGAACATATTTTTTAGGAATTACCACAACATTTTGAAATTTTAATATCTGATTTGGACTCAGCAACCTCCAAAACGTAAATATGGACAATTTTGTAAAGTTGCCTAAATTTTTCCATTTTTTGTTCCTCCATATTGGATTATCCATTTTTTATTTTGAAATTCTGACGTCAGATTTCGATTCAGAGCCCTCGAAAACGTAAATATGGACAATTTTCCTAAATTTTTCAAAACTTTTGTTCCGTCATATTGGATCCGCCATTCTTTATTTTGTAATTGTGACGTCAGATTTGGATTCAGCGACCCTAAAAACCTAAAGATAATAAACTTCGTTAAGTTACCATCATGTTTCCGACTTGTGTCTCTCCATATTGGATTTTTCATATTTAATTGCATTTTTCTCAGAAAGGAAATATGCTAAGCTATTTTTCCTGGCAGATTTGAATTCAGCATTAAAAAATCAATAAAATATAATGTCTTGCACTAAAAAAAAACTTTTTTCTTTGTAGTTTTAGTACGATTTTGTAATTTTTGTCAAAAAATGGCGGACTTTTCCCGAATTTTCCAGGTTGGGAAATTCGGGAAAACTTTTCTATATAATTTTCCTTTATTGTACATTTAATAAGCTTTAATCTCGTTCTAAGAACATCCATTTTGGTCAACTTTTTCGAGAGATATTAGGTTTTGAAAGTAGATTTTGCAAAATAGCCCACTGTGCGCCGCAGCGGCTAGCTGTTCCTGCGGGCGGATTTTTAATTGAGACGTGGCTACCTAAATTACAAGAAACCAAGAGCCAAAAGAAGAAGGAACTATTCATACAAAAATAAATATAATCTTAACAATAAATGTATACCATTAAGCCATTTCCCTTTCAGGGTAGGCGTGACACTACCCGATTCGGGTAGTGTTTCTAGGTGGATAGTTTTCTTGTAGTTATAAATAACTACAAGTTTGGGCTCACCATACCCATAATATGCCAACAGCACACAGTATTCTCGAATGGTCACCCATCCAAGTACTAACCGCGCCCAACGCTGCTTAACTTCAGTGATCTGACGAGAACTGGTTTTTTTCAGCGTGGCATAAATAATAATAATAAACATAAATAATAGTAACTCATAATTCTGGGGAAGTTGCTTAAAAGATTACACTACCCTAAATGAAAACATACTTTTTTATAAACGTGCTGTCCTTTACTAAATCGAGTGCGCAGAAACTAAGAAGTAAAAAAGAAAAGTAAAAAAAATTCAAAAATTTTACATGTAAAATGTTACACTTATAAAAAAATATTAAATTGCGAATATCTTGGGAACGACACATTTGCTAGAGTCGCGCCTAAGTTTTTTGGATTCAGGAGATCATTTTCACATAAGAATCGAAAGAGAAACTTACTGGACCTCGTCGATCCGGCGGAAATGGTGATGGCGTCTGGACTACTTCTAAAATCCAGGATGAAGAAAGCAGAAGTGAACAACTTTCTCCAATAACTACCTACTCGACAAGAGGATACATGGTATCTTTAATAAAAATGTGATAGGTCCATTTTTGTGGATAGTCGCCGTTGGCTTTCCTTAAATTACCCGAACTAAAATCAGGCAGAGATTGGTTAATTTTCCAAATCAGGCACAGATTGGTTTATTTTCCAAATCAGGCACAGATTGGTTTATTTTTGAAGTCAGGCACGGACGGTTTCATTTTCGAAGTCAGGCACAGATGGTTTTATTTTCGCTTACCACGGCGGTGTAATTTCCACATTTTAGGCCAAGATAATCTTGACGATAAGAGCGTAGAACGTTTTATTTACATCTAAAGGCATCATGCAGCACTGAGAGTACTTTATTAACATCTTTGTTACTCTTATGTCAATGGTCGAGAATAATAAGTGCCGAATATACTGGAAATATTTGTTCTCGACAATTTTTCAATCGCGCACTCGAGGCCTGACATCGTCCTCCTTGACTAAGAAAAATTAACCATGTTCTTTACTGAATTTTCAGCTCCGGCCGACAGCATTATCGCTATCAAGGAGAAGGAAAAGGAGTAGAGTTACAGAGATCTGAAAAGGTAATGCCCACGGCTGTGCCAAAAATATTCTGTTAAAATGGTTGTCCTGATCATCGGTGCTCTCGGCGGTATAAAGTCTTCAATCGTTCGAAACCTTAAAATCATACTCGCATGCCAGCAATATGCTGAATCACTTGCCCGTAGACTGTAGATGGCAGTAAGCCTTAAGCCTTAAGGCACACAAGTCTCTTACCAATTCGCTTTATTAAATCCGTCTCACGCTTCAGTCACCTACCTCCACCTACCTCACAGTGAGACGTAGTTTCAGCTTCCGATTTACCGTAGTTTTACCAGGAGCGGGTGTCATTTCGCAGAATGGAATCCGGTGAAATTCAAATCAAATTTGCCTTAGCGTTTCGAACATTCAAAGCATTTTTAGTCACAGAGTTTCATTTATTAGATATTTCTAAGCTACCACAACAACGAGCATGAGTTTTCGTTTGAAATATTGAATCGCAGTAAACAAATTAAAATAAGAAGCATTATTGATAATTTTGTGAAAAATTCTCGCAAGCTTTCTTTCAAATAAAATACTGCATACCTTCATTCCATTATCGGCAGAGGAAAACCCCCAAACTGGCTCCGCCAAATTTGCTGGCGAAATGTCATTTCTATCACATTTAGTTGTGATATGGCTGTAGGCACCTCTGACGAACTTGTTATTATACCACCGCGTTCTCAAGCATCTTCTTGGAACAGGGATATCCTTTCCCTTCAAAAAAACTTTGAGCAGTTTTTGACAGTCATGTGCCACATGTTGTTCGCTCAATGTTTCTATAATATGAGCGCCTCTGCCGCCGATCCAACCAAGAAGAACTCCATTCTTCTCTTCTTGTAAAATATCAAATCCGGTTAGGTATTTAGTCCACGAAGCCAATTTCTCATTTGGATTAATATTACCCTCAATGTCCTTTCGCCAAATGAACTGAAATCCTTTTGTTCCCGCTTTCCACCAAACTTCATCAAACACGAGAAATATTTTGTTAATCAAACCAAACCCGAGACTTTCAATCCCTCGTCTCAAGTGATGAGGCAATAACGGATGAAATATTTTTTCATGATTTTCCTTTAAATAGCCAAGCGAACAGGTTATTATCGCACAATCCGCAAATATTTTTCTATTGTCATTTAAAATAAGGACTATTGGCTTCAAGTCTCTATCACCTTTGCTGATTCCTTGTCTCCATTCAATTTTTTCAACAGGGCTATTCAGTCTTAAATTCCTTTGGTTTAGACTGTCAGCAATAGCTTTTATTACAGAGCTGTATCCTGCCTTAAATATGGAATGTTCCTGTCCACCAACAAACTTGCAAATGAGAGAAAACATAATTAAGAATTTTGATGAACAATAATGTTTATAGAGAATTTTTTACTATAATTTGTGAAATATAAGTAATTACCTTGAACTTACCCCATCCCTTGGCCGACAATTCATCCACTGTCAAGCATGAATTATCAATATTAAGGAATTTAATGTTCCAATCGAATAACTCCTCCATTATATTTCTAACTCTCTCAGTTTCATTCTTATCGTTTAAATACTTGATAAAACGCGTACGAAGAATCTGCCCGATATTCTGGTCCATCTCTGGATGTAGAATCTGATTTTGGCTCGCATATTGCTCGCATTCTTCCAATGTATGTCTCACGAAATCGTCCACTTCAATTACCAAATGTGACTCAATTTCAAGGCCATCGTCACGAATATAGACACCCTCAGCTTCGCCAGAATGATCATCAGATAAAAGGCATAACTGATGACAAAACTGACCAAGATCACTCTTGTCACCATGCAAAAACTGAGCTCCGTACTCTATTCTGTCTTCACCAACAAAAATGGTGTGTATTCTACCGCCAACTCTATTCATTGCTGAAATTCATAGTACTTTTTTAACTTTGTGCAATATTTATATTTTCTTGTGATTATGTTGACTTTCATATTTTGGACTTTCCAAAATCGAAATGTCCTTCGAAATCACGGAATGTTTTTATAAATTTCGAAATTTTTTAAATTGAATTTTCTAGTGAGTCAGAATTGCACAATTTTAAGTAAGGGTTGCCACAGAACTCCGATTTTTAAATTCCATGCCTTTTCCAGGGTTTCCAGGTTCTACAAGTCCTGTAGCAACCCTGTATGTAAAAATACCTTTCAGAGGTGAGCAATTTCAAATTCAAACATTCAAAATCGAACTAAAAGCCTTTTAAAATATTCAGCAATATTAATTCTGGCTTTTGCCCTTATACAAAAAATTAAAAATTGAACAATTGTGTCTTTTAAAACTGGTAGTGTTTAAAATTGAACAACTTTGAGTCATAAAAATTTGTTTTATTCAGGCATCAATTTAGATTTTAACATAAAATCTGCTATATGAAGGCCTGAAGTTTGAGATTATTCACTTTGAGTTCCAATAAATAATTTTTCAGAATGGTACTTTTAACTTTTACGGCATAAAAATTATTTAATTATGAGAGCTCCCATTTTGAAATTAAGCAGCTTAAAATCAGAATATCAGTTGAATGGAGCCTTTATTACCTTCTACCAAAATATAGTCATCGAAACCCTGTTTTTCTAGAGTCCTCGCTGCGCCTAAACCAGCGATTCCAGCGCCAACAATTACGATGCTTGTTATTTCCGATAAAGATTCCCGACTATCCAAAGTTTTTTCAGTTACAGTAGGACACCTTCTTGTAGACTTCGACCAGATGTGTGTTCTATACGATCCAAATTATCAATTTTTTTCATTAAATAGTTTCGTTGTTTCCGATTTCGAAACTAAATCTCCAATAATTAGAAACTTTAAACTTTGCACGCCACAAAAATTAATAGCATCCTATATCCAAGCTATGAAAAGCATGTTGCTCAAATCAG
>CAKNYM010050091.1:129647-142816 GCA_932195095.1 Andricus curvator
GCATGCGCGTGGTAGACGCGTACGTACGCGACTACCACGCGCATGCGTCTACCACATCTCTCGCTCTCTAGGAGAAAGAGTAGGGACGCGGAACATGTATTCTCGCAGGGAATTTCCCCGAGTTGGGCATGCCTGTCCTATAAAGTGGGACGATGGTCGTGGGGGTTAAGGCCTAGGCTTTGGAGCCACTCCGTCGGCTTGCGGGTCGATTCCCGCCTCGCACTATGGAAGAGCCTCGGCGGCCTATACGGTGAACACTAGCCTAGCAAGGGAGTTGTTCATCTCTGGAGAGTCGTGGGACCGGTACCTCTAGAGAAAAAGGTTCTCTAGGTACTTAAATTTGTTGCTCTTGGTGATTCGAAACCCACCTTAAACTGTAGCTCCTCCTTCCACCACCAAGTAAGTGTGTGGGGGCGTGTGTAAAGGAATAGGGAAGAGTTACAAGAAAATTGTAAACCCTTAGGCTTGGGGGACAACATTAGAAGCTTCCATTCCAGGGTACGTGACGTTTAGGCGCCGCCGTTTGGACGCCGGAAGTTTAGGCGCTGGACGTTTAGGCGATGGACGTTTAGGCGCCAGGACATTTAGGCGCCAGATCGTTTAGGCGCCGAGCGGTCCTAGGTCGAAAAAAAACAACTTTTTGACTGCAAATAAAAATTGAACAATTTGGAAAGAATTGATCACGGTCATTGAAATTAAAACATTCGGACTCTTGAAAATACAAATTTTTTCATTTGATGTTAAAAAACTGAACCGCAAATTAAAAAAAAAGTGTAATACTTTTTGATATTAAACTTTTAAAATTTAAGCTTTAAAAAATGTTAATTCAAACGTTTAATAACTTCAGCGTGTAAAGTGAAAGCTTTTAAAACTTTTCAATTGAAATTTTTTTAATTAGAAGCAGTTAAACTGCAAAGTTTTAACTTTTGTACATTGTACAGTTAAAATATTTAAAAAAGTATTATATATTTAACGAAGAAATGATTGCATTGTTTTTTAAACATGTACCCTGG
Organism: Andricus curvator; assembly: GCA_932195095.1. Taxonomy (NCBI): domain Eukaryota; kingdom Metazoa; phylum Arthropoda; class Insecta; order Hymenoptera; family Cynipidae; genus Andricus; species Andricus curvator. The sequence continues at coordinate 130,661 of CAKNYM010050091.1, forward strand.
TGGAGAAAATTCTTACAAGAAAGTACAAAATTTCTACAACTGTATGTATGATTTCGAAAAAAAACTAGATTTAGATTTTTGAAGATTTCGAAATATAAATTTGAAGCTTTTTAAGGATCTTTAAAGGTAGATTTTTGAAGACGTCGAACACAAAATTTATAAGCTTTTTAAGCATTTTGAAAGGTTTTAAATGAATAGAAAATTTGTATCAAAATTCCTAGAAAAACTAATAATAATTTTTTTTTTTTTGAAAAATTAATTTTCATAGAACATTTAATAATATTTCCAAAATTTTGAGAAAAGAATCAGGATAATTTTTAGGTAATTTTCTTACTTTTAGGTAGCATACATAACATAACATGTTGCATAAAACTAAATAATTTCCAACCTTTGATACCTCAGGATTTACTGTGATTAAACCGTTCGGCGCCTAAACATCCTGGCGCCTAAACGTACACCGTATGAACGTCCTGGCTCCTAAACGGCGGCGTCCAAACGGCGCCGCCTAAACGTTACGTACCCTTCATTCCATGTGATGTCTTATATATATGGTTCCCCCACTCTAACACCCCGCACCGCATCTACGTTTATAATATCTTTGACTGCTGGCCCACGCAGTTTTTCTGCGCACAGGCAACGTCAACAATGCGTCGCCACCAGTAGCGAGCGATAAGACCGGACAGTACGGGGGAGCAGTAAGCGGGAGCGACAAAAGCGGAAGAAAAATTCAACAGAAATGGTTCACACGGCCCTGACTGACGTTTCAAACGACTAATTTAGTGCCACGCCCAGTGCGAGGCAACCCCCGAAACTAGCCTTATATTGGACTTCTTGTGTATATCTAGAAGCACAAGGAATCAAAATTAACAAAATAAATAAATTCTGAAGAAGTAGCAGACATTTAAAGGCCACAATCGGAAAAATTGAATTTTTACCCGACCTTGATAGTTGACATTCAACATTTTCTAAAAATTTTCCTGTTGCTCTTAAAAGGCCGGAAATTTTATTTTATCTACCAAAGGGACCTTTTAAACTATAATACATACCATTTTTAAAGTTAAAGTTTTAAGATTTTCAATTTCAAGAACTTTAAATTGTGAATTATAGAATTTTGAATATTTTACTTTGAAATAATGTTTAATTTTTAAGGCCTTAGAATTGAAATTGTTTGACTCTATTTGTGCCAAAAAAATCCGGCTATTTGTACCGAAATTTCGGAACCCATAAACCTGGCCTAAATAAAATATTCTACAATTGTAGATTACGCTATTTTTTTAACCCAAGTTATTATTACCAATCAATTTTATAAGCGACGCAGTAAATTTATAACACTTTCATTTTTTAGGGTTTCGTAGCCCCGGGAAATGGGGGGGGGGGAGTAGGAGAGGGAAAGCTTGCGATGGGAAGGTTTCAACGGCTTAATTTTTTTTAAGGAAAATAATTTCAAAATTTTTTTTTAAATTAAAAAAAAAAAATTTCGAACATTTCTTTTCATAAATTTTTGTAATACAATTTTTTTTCAACAAATTTTTTTAAACAATTTTTTTAAATAAAAGGTTTCCTTTTAAAAAGTTTTTAATACAAAATTAAAAAATATTTTGTTTTAAGATTCTGTTAAGACTTAAATTAACGTCTTAAAAAGCTACGAAACCCTTCCTTATAGGCGCTCGGCGCCTACTTTGACTAATTTTTTATGAGTGAAATGACGTTTGGATCATTAAAAAAGGCAATTTACTATACATAATACATGTACAATTATACTATCTACATTTACATATTTGAGGAGTAAGCGAAAAAAAACAAGAAAAAAATCCATTTTTTGAAAAAATTGAGATGATTGTTTCTATATGTTTTAAATATCATCAATTTGATTTAATTTTTTTTAAATTTTATATGCAAATAAGAAATTGTAAATTTATATCATTAGAACATGATTAATCGGTGAAATATGCCTTTGATGAATCAAAAGTGGATAAATCCATTTTCATTTTATTAATAACTTCAAGACAGTCTTAAATTAAAAAGAGTTATCCGCATTTCATTTATTTAACAGCCTGGCAGATTATAACAGCCCATTTCAAATTTCATTTCGATCAATTCATTTCACGCTACAATTTTCAAACAACTATTGAGAAATTAACTCAACTGGATTTATCGCGTTTTTTTCGCTTACTCCTCAATAGTTGTTTAAAAATTGATCAGATGTACTGATTTAAAATTATTATTTGATTATTGTAACGCAACATCAACTGCCACTTTTGTGATGGCAAACCATTCTCAAAATAAACTTATTATAAACGAGTAAAAAATATCAAGTTTTCAAATTGAGCGGGTATGAGTCCATTACACGCTTCTGAATCATTGACCTTGAGAGAAGCAGTGGAGGGGATCACGAGGAAAGTGGACCGAATGGAACAGAAGTTGACAGTTCAGTTTACACAACTTCACACAATTTTGTATCAGATAAGTGAAAAGCTCGCAGACTTATGTCTTATGTGTACAAAATATAACCCAAGATCTGTAAAATATTTGTGTTATACTTAAAAATTTCAGTTGTAATACTTAGATCAGTTCATTTCTCACGTTACATTTATAAAAACTTCATAAATGTCTATAGATAATGAAATACAGTAAAATATGTCGTCGAAGGTTATAAGCAAACAGCCCTACTTTTTTAAAAGAAATTAATTAAATTTTCGCGATCTTAATCGACCAAGTGCCAAAGTCAAAAATGTTTTCACCCAGGTAAGAAGAATGTTGATATTTTTAATTTCTTTTAAACAACCACCGCCAGGTCCCCCTTGAGAGCGAACGCCATCCAGGCGGTATATGTGAATAAATTAATGATTTCAGGAAATTCGACCCTGAGCTGGAAAAGCTAAGGGATGAAGTTAGTGGTCCCCCAAATTTAGACACAGTTTTGTTACGCATTCAGAAACTTTCATCTCAAGTCCATGCTTCTTATCTCTTTGAGAATGAAGGAAAACCTGTTTTGCAAAAACTATGTTTGTTACTCAGTGCAACTTCCACCGGAAAAATTTACGCTGACTGGCAAGACTTTGCAGCGCACTTGGGGCTCTTGGGAGAACAAATACGAGTAAGATTTTACCAATTCAAAATTATACATAAGAAACCAATATTCAATTATGGATAGTATAGATAATTATAAATGATAAACTTTAGTGCATAGACCACGACTTCAAAGGATTAGAAGATCCCACATACTACGTTTTACTGGCATATGTACAATCTCCAGAAGCGACACTTGACAAAATTCTAACAACTTTGACCAAAATAGAGCGACTGGATATTATCAACCGTATTAAAGACTCTGTAACTGATTTCATTGACAATCTATTTTCCAATAAAAGCACAGGTAATATAATTTTATTCAACAAAAAGTTTTTTAAATCTAGCAACAGTTTATTTTTGTTTATGTAAACAAAAAAGAGAACCTTTCTCTAAAAAATAAGTGTGTCACGAAAATCTCGAAAGCATTGTTGTCGCTTTCCTCAATGCCGATTGGGTAATTTGAAAAACTCGAAGGAAGGAATGTTGCCAAATTCAAACATATAATTAAAAATTGAGTTTCAGTTGAAGGGCAGTGACCACGAAGTAGTATAAGGAGATCCAACTCTATGGGCCGTTTCGAAAAATTCTACCCCCATTTTTCCGTACCCACATCCTATAGCACTTCAGATAACGTATTCTAGAGCCTCTTGCGGAAAACCGTTATAACATAGGTTTTGCAGTTGGTTTTCAATAGCTTCAAATTTTCTCATGAGAGGCGCTTCAATACTTAATCTGGTATGCTGTGAGTTTGCTATAGGAAGTGGGCACGGAAAAATGGGGGGTATTCTTATATTAGAGTTGGATCTCCTTATACTACTTCGTGGCAGTGACAAAGAATGTCACATTTGTGTGCATAACGGAACTGACAAAAATTGAAGAATTATCAATTTGAAATTTATTATTACATTTTCCACTAAATTAATTAATATTCAACCAAGAAAAAAAGGAATTTTCAACAAAATAGTTAAATTCTTAACTAAACTGATTAATTTTTGTTGAAAAAAATGAATTCTCAACAAAAAGTGCAATAGTTGATATTTTCACTGAAAAATATTTTAATTTTCAATAAAATACTGTTGAATTAAACCAAAAAATACGAATTTTCAACAAAAGAATTGAATTTTCAACCAAGAAAGATTTTTTGATGAACGAAGAAAAAAATCACATCCAAAATGTTGAGTTTTCAAGTCATAAAGACGAATTTTGAAAAAAGAATGTTGAATTTACAACCCAAAAATATGTATTTTCTACCAAAATAATTACATTTTTGACTAAAAATAGACGAATTCTCAACAAAATACGTGAAATTTCAACAGAAACAGATGAATTTTCTAGCAAAAATGGAAAAGCTGCATTTTTAGTATAAAAAATTCAGTTTAAAAAAAAAAAATTTCAACAAAATTTGTTAAATTTTTAATCAAAGAAATAAACTTTTCAATAACAAAATCACTTAGTTGAATTCCCAGCTCAGAAAATGAATTTTCTACCAAAAAAGACAATTTTTCAACAAAATAGATGAATTTTCAACTAAAAAAGATAAATTTTTAACAAAAAATAGAAATAGTTTAATTTTAAGTTAGAGAAATAAGTTTTTAACCAAATAAAATAAATTGTCAACGAAATAGTGAAATTTTGAACCAAAGAGATGAATTTTCAACCGAAAAGATTAAATTTCTATGAAAAGAAAATTTCGACAAAAAGTGGAATAGTTCAATTTTTAGTTAAAAAAATTAACATTCAATAAAAAACCTAATTTTCAACCAAGTAGTTTAATTTTTAATGGAATTTTCAAATCAATTGTTGAATTTTCAACCAAAAAAGCAAATTTTCTACCAAAAAGAGACAAATTTTCAACAAAATAGAGGAATTTTCAACAAAAAAGTATCAATTTTCAACAAAAAATAGAATAGTTTAATTTTCAGTTAGAGAAATAAGTTTTGAATCAAACAAAGTAAATTTGCAACAAAATAGTTCAATCTTCTCCCAAAAAAATCAAATTTTAACCAAAAAGATTAGATGTCTATGAACAAAAATTTCGACAAAAGTCGAATAGTTAATATTATAAAAGTTGAGGAACTTTAGCAACAGCTCAAAATACAAGCGTGTAGATCATTTCCGTCGGTTGTGTATGTCGCGTATTTAAAAAAATTTAGAATTTTTGATTTACAGAAAAACCGCTGCCATTTTGTTGATTTTGAACATTTTAGCTATTTCTAACTAATTTGGAAAGAATGGTAAACCCCTCAAAAAAATCAAAAAAGAAAAGGTTAATATCTTGAGCACTAGTTTGAGAAAATACAATACCTATTTTAAAAAATCTGCCCGGCGGGCGGGCACATTCTCATTGCGCGCTACGCGCGCGTTTGTTGGATCTCGCGCTTCGCGCTAGATAATGGGTGACCTCGCGCTTCGCGCTCGGATATTTATTCTTTGCACTTGGAATGCTTAAATGAAACTTCATCAAAAACATCTCATTTAGATCCCAGTATTTGTATGAATCTTCATAATCTGAATTTTCTACGTAATGAAGTGTGTATAGTTAAAGTTTAAATTGCTCAAAGCTCTGTAGGCTTTGCGATACACATTGTCATCGTGACACTCGCACTGCACGATCGATTTCCAATAATAATTTCTTAATCATACTCGTAAATGATGATAATGTAATAAATTATAACAAACTTGTATCTCTTTTTTGGGTGACAAACTTTTGTCTATAAATTTTTTTTTCGTACCTTTTGTCGTTTTTCCACAAATATTTCATTTTTATTTTTAATGTTATTTTTTACGATTAAAACGAAAACTACGCGTCATATCAAAAAGTGATTAATAACAAATTTGTAGATCTTTCTTAGGAGCAAAATTTTTGTCTAACCATCTTTTTTCGTATCTTGCATAGTCTGAGCACAAAATGGAATTTTGGATTTTTCATTATTTTTTGGGCGATCAAAATTTGAATTTTCGATTTTTCAAGAAAATTTAAAAAGTCGTTAGGATAATCTTATAGGGCTTTCAAAAAGCAACGTTTTTCTTTTCTTGACTTTTTTTTTCATATCATGCGTTGTTTGGCCGTACATAACATTTTTAAATCCTAAAAAAACTGGTCTGAACAGTTTTGAAAATGCTCTAACTTTTTGGATTTCTATCCAAAATGGCTGGTTAACGAACTCGTTCTTTCTTTTGGGACCTAAAAAAAGTGTGCCAAAGCTCGACTCGTTCCGTTCATTTTTTCGAGAGTTATCGTGTTTAAGGTCGGACGGACAGTCAGACGCCATCGCCATAACTTGATTTTCGACTTCAGGGGGTCTCAAAACGTGGAGATCCGTTGAAAAACTGTGATCGCAAATTTCAGACAATTCTAATACTTTCTCAATCATAAATGATCAGAATGTAAAAATGTGAACAAAATGTTTGGCACCCTATCCTAAAAGTTTTCGATTGACAAAAGGAACTTTCACGTACTTAGAAAGTGTTGATAATATTTCCTAGATTTAAAAAAAAAAAAAAAAAAATGATTAGCAGTTTGAACTCGAAAGTTCATTGCCTCACTACCCGATTCGGGCAGTGTTTCTAGGTGGATATTTACTACCAATGTGGGCCCACCACACCCACGGCGACGGGCCAACAGCAACGCAGTATTCCTGAACGGTCACCCATCCAAGTACTAACCGCGCCCAACAATGCTTAACTTCAGTGATCTTACGAGAACTGGTGTTTCCAGAGTGGTATCGCCGTTGGCATTTCCTAGATTTAAACAAATCTTAATTTGAAAATGTCTAAATTTCGGTTTAATGTAAAAAATGGCAGAACTTAAAAATTGAAGACGCATAGAGGTCTTAAAATTGGCAAAATTTCTAAGCTCAATTTCTTTAAATTAAAGAATTGAAATACTGAGTATCCCATTGCAATGGCAAAGGAAACATTTAAAATCAGTAATTACATAATTTCAATTATCAAATTCAATCGCTTGCATTTCTAAAAATTACAATATTGAAGCATTAATAGTTACATCAATTATAATTGGAAACGTTGAAAATTGTACAACAATTATTGTATTATTTATTGTATTATTATTATATATATTAATATATTTACATTTGTAAAGTCATGAAAAGTTGGAGATTCGACAATTCTATGCGTTCAAAGTAGGATTTTTTAAATGAAACCTTGAAAATGTGAAAAATTTAAATCTGAAGTTATAATATATTTCACGATGAAAGCTATAAAATTTAATATAGAAATGTATCGATCAGAGTTGGAAAGTAGTTATTTCTAAATTAATTTTTAAAACATATGCTTTTACAGATCACAATATGGAAATTCTTCGACCAAAAATTACCCCAAAAGCACCTCTAGTTTTAAGCCCAATGTTGCAAATTATTTTGGCTCCTAATGAACTTATAAATACATCACAAGGTGTTTCACATATCACACAAGATAACAGTAAGAGGAGAAACGTAAGTACTATTTTTGTACTGAAGATGTCATATCTAAATTTATTTATTTATTCAAATTATATTGATATATTAGAATAATTTAGGAGTAAGTCAACAAAATTTGATAAATACACTTTATGAGAAAATTGAGTTTACAATATTGTTTCTATATATTTGGAGTACCCATCATCAATTCAATTATCAAACTTGAGTCGGCGAAAAAAAAAGTTTTCTTCTCCAATTAACCTTGCATCCATACAACATTTATTTTTGATTTCCGGTTGCATATTATGGTGCAATAAAGTTCAACGAATATAGTTTTAAGTAATCGTCGCCTAACCCTAGGTATTGATTGCTACTGAAGTATTAATTTTGTTTAAAATGAAGGGAGCATTTTTAAAAAGCAAGCGTAATAAATTTCAATGAATATAATTTGAAAAATCGTAATTACAGTCTTACAATTGGTTTATACAGATTATAAAAATATAGTTTTCTACGTATGGGCAAAGATTTCAATAAAATATCTGATATCACATTTTAGCGTAGATAATACTTTCCACTCACTCAAAGTTCTGTCAATTAAATTTTTCGCTCTATTCAGTTCAGCCAAGAAAACAATACCCTTTGACAGTTTCAGTTTTTTAAGGCAAAACATTTAAGCAAAAAAATGTAGTGACTAAAAATGTTTTCGGGCTAAAACTAGAGCATATTTGCGTGTAAAGTATAATTTTTTTGAAAGAATATAACAGCTTTGTTCTGTCAAATTTTATCGCAATTATTGACCATTTAACAAAAGTTGGCATTTTATATTTTCAAGCAAATTTCTTTTTCACAAAATTCCCTATGCTTGCTTCCTCAAAATGCTCCCTCGATTTTAAACAAAATTAATATTTAAAACAATATTTTTATTTAAAAAAATATATATAATTTAAAAAAAAAGGTTAAACAACCACCGCAGGGTCCCACTGGGAGCTACTGCCGTCTATAACAATGACACCGTCACTCAGTGTCCTCAAGACATAAGAGGGTTTCGCCGGGCTGTCCTTGTGATTTCGTCGTGCCCTGTGGCCACCCATCTCACGGTCGTGAGACGTGGCTATAGGTGTGATTTACCGCCAGATTACGAAATAACTGTTCATAAAAAGTCTACAGCTTTTAGTTTTTATCTGATTTACAAACTCATTTTTTTAATTGAAGATAATTCAGTGTTCAAGACATCTGTCGAACATCAGAACTTCACGCACATTTCTCGAGATGCTTATCAAATCATAATGAGCACATTTCACCGGAAGGTGAATACATTTTCTGCCAAGTCCTTTAAAAGTTTCTTCATAAAATTCAAAATATATGTCGTAATCATATGTACAATTATCTTCTGATTACATATGTAAACAAAAAATTGTACATTTTTATCACTGAAACATGAATAATCAGTGAAATATGCCTACACTGAACTATTTTTTTTTTTTCAATCTTCTTCTCGGGTGAACCCGGTTTTTCATCATAGCCACGGACTAAGTCAAGTGACTGATGAGATGAGGATGTTATAAATTAATATAATACGATGTCTGAAATTTTCTGCGATGATGCTGTAAGTACAAAATTAGGAACATTTGTGTAGTTTGGAGTTCGTCTTTTACCGCTGTTATCCTTACACAGCGGTCGCGAGCGTTGGAGGTGACAACAGTCGCCTCTGGATGCCTTCTTAGAGCTACCATCTGCCACTCGACAGGTTTTTAGTCACTTGCTTCGTGATGGTCTAGAAAATTTCTCACAATGCGATAGGTGTTTAATAAAACAGCCTTCTGAGCTGCTACCAGTACCCTACTGACTCCTAAATGTTCAAGATGTTCAGTGCACCTTGCGTGCACATTGCCTGTAGCTGAAATCACAATAGGATGAATAGATGCATGTTTCACATTCCTCCATATTGTCTTTACTTCATGCCTTAGCTCGCTATACTTATGGATCTTGGTTGTATAGGTTGCCTGCAAATTTCGGTTAAGTGGACAAGCAATGTCGATGATGTAGACTCTTCCATCTTTTTTTTCTCGCATCACGATGTCGGGTCGATTGGCTCGGATGTAATGATCCGTCTGGATGGTCACATCCCAATATAAGATGTAATCTTCATTTTCTAAAACGGGCATTGGAATGTATCTATAGAAAGGCATCCATTCTGTTAAGAGTCCTAGGTTTAGGGCAAGTTGTTGATGTATAATGCCCGCCACATCATTATGTCTGTGCGTATATTCTCTTTGAGCCATTACGCGACAACCATCAATAATGTGCTCGATGGATTCATTGGTATCTCCGCATAATCAGCACCGGTCAACCATGTCTTGATGTAACACGTGTTTGCGAAAATGTCTGGTGCTGACAACCCGGTCCTGAATCGCAATGACGAATCCTTCCGTTTCTGGATACAGGACGCCCTTTCTCAGCCAAATATAGGATGCCTCACTATCCACTTCATATTGAACTAACGTTTTGAGGTGTTCGCCGTGGATGGCTTTCTGTCTCCATTGCGTTTCTAATTCCTCTATGGTTTCTGCCCTGATATTCAAGGCCTCCTCTGAGGACAAATTCAAGGACGTGTAGTCAAGATCCGCTTTACAGATCGTGTTGTAAAGCATAACATCTCGCTTGCTGTTAAAATAGTCTCGCAACTTTATAACTTGTGACTCACACAGTCTCCTGACATATACAAGGTCCCTACCCCCTCTATCGCGTGGTTGAACTACCCTTTCAATCGCCGAATTACTGTGGTGCATTCGCTGTTTCGTCATTTCTACGCGGATGATTCTGTTTAATCGTTCGAGGTCGATGTTCGACCATTTGATGATCCCAAAGGAGTACGTGAGGACAGGGATGGCATGGGTGTTGATTGCCCTGATCTTGTTTGCCGAGTTAAGAGAACTCTTCAGAACCAATCTGAGTCTTGTAGTAAAGGCAGTCGTTAGGCTTTTCTTAACTATCGTATGCTGAATACCCTTGGATTCGAGAATACACATGTATTTATATGACTCGCCCTCAGCCATTGCCTCGATGTCATTCTCGAAATCGTTCTCTAGTTCTGCGGTCCCTAATTTTCCTCTGGTTAAATGCACCGTTCGTCATTTATCTAGTCCAAACTCCATGTGGATATCATTGGAAAACTGCTTTGTGACATCGATCACTTTCTGCAGTTTCTTGCCCAAAATAGCGTATAGCTTCAGGTCATCCATGTATAGAAGATGGGTCACTTGATGACCATCCTCGTTATCATGTACTCGGAACCCATGAGACATGCTATTTAGTGTTTTGTTCACTGAACTTTTATTATGTGAGAAGTTGTAGGCTCCGGAAGCTACGATCATGGTTTCTTAAAGCAACCAATCCCGACGCAACTGGAACGTGTACGTCATCCGCTTCTGCTCCTTCTGTCCTAGAAGGTAAGCAAGAGCGGGAAATTTACGCGAGATAACATCGGGCAACACTGTTCCTTGGAGTCAGGTCTCTAGCCGCGGATGATCTTACGCGGCAGACGGGACAGTTGGAGATGAAGGTTTCACCTCTGGATACTTTTTTAGAGCTACCAATCTTTGTAGAATGTTATGAGAAACAGTGTTGACGGACCAGATGAAGTGATCCCAGGAGAACAGCCTTTTGCATCCGGTTCGCGATGGAATGAGCCTGACGCTGGCAAGCCGGAATCTTGTTGAGTTGGCTAATAAATTAAGCTTTCATACCTCCAAGACAGCCGATTATGAGAACAACAAGATGGACTTTGAAGCCTTTGTAGAGCCTACTCAGCTCGAAAAGAAGCGCTTGATATTTCGCCCGTTTTTCTTCCTCCTTTGCCGTGATATTACCATCGGCTGGTGCCGAGAATTCAATCACATAAATGAACTTGTTCTTCAGATCTTGGAGGACAATATCAGGCTTCGTAGCACTGATACGTTGAGTGGTGGAGAATGAGAAATTCCAGTAGATCTTACACTGATCATTCTCCACATCGGACTCGAGTTCCCCCTGTGCGTATTGCAAGACGGGCAATAGATCAACACCATAGAAGTGCCTAAGATGGTAATATAACACTTTTAGAGCCGCATTGTGTCTCTCTATGTACCCGTAGCGTGCATATTTTGAGCATCCACTGAGAACATGTCCAAGTGTTTCTGGCTCTTGCTTGCACGCTCGGAAGTTGTTATCGCCTACAGCAGAGGTCGGCAGCGAGGGGAAATTTCTCGAGTCCAGCTCTTTTAACACGTGTGGATGGCACGCTTCGTCTAACCCACCAAGACTCTCTGCTCTACTCTAAGAGTTCGGGGTGGTGGCAAATTCTGACGTCATAGAATAGAATGTACCACCACCCTGCACTCTTAGAGTGGAGTAGAGACTCTTGGTGGGAGAGACGAAGCAACCGATCCACACGTGTTAAAAGAGCTGGACTCGAGAAATTTCCCCTCGCTGCCGACCTCTGGCCTACAGGTATACAGGGTGTTTTTTTTAACTTGAGACAACGAAATATCTCAAAAAATAGGCATCCTACGGAAAAAATGTCTGGAATAAAAATTTTTTATTTTCGAGGGGGAAAAAAGATTTGCTAAAATTTACCCCACCCCCACCCCCACAGGAGGCAGGGGTGGGGGTAACTTTGTAATTTCAA
>CAKNYM010050091.1:157816-211303 GCA_932195095.1 Andricus curvator
ACTAATCAAATTGTGCATCTTTTTGATATCTTTCATTTATAATAAAACTTTTTTCCCCGCAGATTCATATCTTGCTCGCAATCTTCAAAAAACATGATTTCGCAAACTTTGAACAGCGCGCAGTTTCTTGGGTTTGCGAATTTGCTGTTGAAAACATACTGGCCTTCATCCCAGGCATCAACAATACACAAATATCACTGTCGCTTCCACTTTGGATTTTTGGCACCTCGAAATGCTTTACTGACTGGCCTACAACATTTACCGTCATGACCGGTCAGGATTGGTCATGCCTGTGAAATACCGAGCAGCGTCCATCACTAGACGGGAAGGATGAGTAGAAAAGGTGGAATTTTCCTGAATCCACTCCACTCGCCGTTCAAGGCGCTGTTTCGCTGTTGAAAGAGATCTTATTTTTTGCGTCCAGTGCTGCTTGATGGTCATCAGTTTACACTTGTTCAGCGTGTGATTTGCTTTCCTTAAGTTTCGAGAAAGTGCCCTAACTTTTGGAGTGAATTTTTTGTTTAATGTTATGTAGCTAATCACGCACTGAATATTTGATGCATGCCGTTTCAATTTTGAACTGAAGCTGTGCAATACGCTCGCGAGTCTTACTCAGACGTACTGAAGTATCGTTACTTCTACTGTCGCCAAGCAGGGAGACCGCCTTCTCGTAAACAACACAGTTCAGATTCCAGAGATTAACATCTTCGGGGAGCAAATCGGGGAGAGCAGTATTAGCTTCAGCTAATTTGTCCATCCTGAGAAAGACTTTTCGGTGGCTAAATCTTCTACTTCTCATGTTGGCATTATCGGCCATCTGCAAAGGTGGTCTTGCTGGAACGGGTGGAATGTTCGCTGGAGGATGCTGCTCTTCTTCTTGTTGATTAAGAGCTTCATATCCGTTTTTTTCGCAAAAAGGATATCTGATCTCTGAAATTCTGAGGTGTTTGATGATCATATTCCGGGTGCATATTGACCCAACGGTCATGTAACATCTGCATGAATCCTCTTCGCGCCGGTGAGCTTATTTGCCAACAGGTAAGGATGTCCCTCCTGAGTTGGTCCGACCACTTAAATCGATGTTCTCGCGTTTGTCCGGGGCCATTGCCTGGTCGTCGCCTCGGTTCGGTCCTATTGCCACTCCCAACTGAACGATGGCCTCCATCCGAGAGAGGCCTATTGTGGGTGGCACTGCGCGATACTGGTGTCGTAACCGCACGGTGAGGAAAGGAGTAATGTGAGGTAGGGGGTATAGAATTTTTAGATTGATCAAGAATTCTCGTGTTATTTATTTAATGACACGTTGGTTCCGCAACACTGCTCCGACCCAGGTTGCTGATCAATCTCTCTAGCGATCACCCCAAGTGAAGAGCCTCACAAGGTTGTTATGTGAGGTTCCCCACTTAAACCCATTTGTATCCAAGGTCTTTTGTTTCAGGCGTCATTCACTCTACTGTCACTCTGTTTATATAGTATATTATGCACCTGCGGGGAGAAGAGGTGCTTTTTCGACGAGTTTATGTTTTCAGTACGATATTTTTTATAACAAATGGATGATTTCAGACATTTCTCGAAATACAGTCATGATTTCAGTCCATATTAGATTTTGTATAATGAAGCATGAAATTAATGTTAACCTAATTTGTGGTAACTTACCATAAATTGCCCAAAATTCAATTTGAAAATATCTATAAATTTGCGTAAATTTATGGAAATTTGCGATCATTTATGGTAATTTTTAGGTAAATATGGTAACTTACCATAAATTACCCAAAATTATTTTTATTTTATTTTCATAAATTTCCAGAAATTTATGAAAATTTTCCGTAAATTATGGTAATTTTACAGGTAAATATGGTAACTTACCATAAATTACCCAAAATTCATTTTTAAGAATTTCCGGAAATTTATGAAAAATTTCGGTCATTTATGGTAATTTTACAGGTGAATATGGTAACATAACAAAGATAACCCAAAATTCATTTTTAAAAATTTCCATAAATTTTCGGAAATTTATGAAAAATTTCTGACATTTATGATAATTTTACAGGTAAATGTGGTAACTTAACCGAAATTCAATTAAAAAAATTTCCATAAATTTCCGGAAATTTATGAAAACTTTCGGTCATTTATGGTAATTTTACAGGTAAATATAGTAACTTACCATGGATCACCCAAAATTAGTTTTTAAAAATTTCCATAAATTTCCGGAAATTTATGCCTCTGACGTCACTTTTCAGTCCCTAGGGAGTAAAAAGTAGAGCTTTAGCCCCGCTTCATAGGCGTCGAAAAAGGCTGAAATCATGTATGTGTTGCATGTCATGCATGCATTTTAATTTACAAGGGGACCTTTAGGTACGCTTTTTTTTGTTTGAATTGATACTCTCCTCAATGAAAGGTACGTACCAGAGGTTTTCTGAGAAAAATCAAGAAGACGCAATTTTAACCCATTTTCGAGAAAAATGCATTTTAAAAATTGTGAACGGATGGTCATCGAGCCGGTGTAAAAGTATTTCGAAGCGTCGGTAGCTCCCTGGTAGAAAGCTCGGCTGATAGCCGCAAGGTTGGGCGTTCGATTCTCGCTAGCCTTACTTTTTTTTTCTTTATCGAAATGCTGATTTATTCCATTTACTAAAATTATACCATTTAATTATTACTTATTCCTTATTTTTAAAAAACTGGGTTTATCGTATTTTAATTATCACTCATTTGGACAATTGTTCATTTTATTAAAATTCTTTATTCTTCAATAGTTTCTAGTATTTATATTTTTAAATTAAATTAGGAACAAAGTATTTCAAATGATAATTTCAACAATAAATACAAAATTAAAATGTTAAAATGCATGTATGATAAGATGTTCAAGCTGGACGATGAAGGTTTATCGAATTGCACCACCAAAGTAATTCCGCCAAAGTGTACTCCTTTGGACCAACCTTGTGATGTTTATTTTTACAGGCAGGTAAAAAATTTTATAAAGCGTCTTCAAAACTGTTCTTACTTGATTGAACATGATCGCGAAGTAAATTCCCATGAGGATAGTATAAAAATACATTCAATCGTTCACCATCAATTATCTTCTCCGATATTTTGTAATATGTTGCATTATGCTTGGTATGCTTCGAACCTTTGTGATGATAGGAAAACTTTTATGAATGTGAATGAAGTATGCTTTCCCATAAATGTTCTGAAAAAACCATGTAAATGTAGAAAATCTGCGTTTATTAGATGTGCCAGATGTCACGAAACTTTTTGTTTTTCTTGCTTTTATGACCAGTATCACTCTGGTTCGTGCGCGATACTACATAATCCTAATGATATAAATAACAATAGTTAAGAATAAATGTAAGTGTAAAAAATTAAATGCATTAAAGATAATTGGCTATTATTTATGTGTTTTTTTGTAGTTTGCGGAAAACATTTTAATTTTGTATTTATTGTTTGAAACACTTTGTTCCTGCTTTAATTTAAAAACATAAATACTGGAAACTATTGAATAAAGAATTTTAATAGAATGCACAATTGTCCAAACGAGTGATAATAAAAATATAATAATCATTAAATGGTATAATTTTATTAAATGTTATTAAAAAATGGAATAAAGAAGCATTTTGATGAAGAAAAAAAGAGTGCGGATAGCGAGAATCGAACGCGCAACCTTGCGGATATCAGCCGAGTGCTCTACCAAGGAGCTACCGACGCTTCGAAATACTTTTACACTGGCTCGATGAACATCCGTCACAATTTTTAAAATGCATTTTTCTCGAAAACGGGTCAAAATTGTGTCTTCTTGATTTTTCTCAGAAAACCTCTGGTACGTGCCTTTCATTGAGGAGAGTATCAATTCAAACAAACAAAAAGCATATCTAAAGGTCCCCTTGTTAGTTAATAACTTCAAGACAATATTAAACTGAAAATATTTGTTTGTATTTAATTTATTTCACGGCGTGACGGATTATAATAGTCAATTTAAAATTTAATTTTTTCAATGGTACATGGATCTCAAGCTATAACATATCCTGAAACATTTAGAAATTAATTCAAGTTGATTTATTACTTTTTTCTCGCTTAGGCACTCCTCAATTGAGCACGTCAGATCAAAAGAAAGTCACCTCAGAGTCTTGAGGAAAAACGAGACAAGTACCTTTAGAAAAAAAAGTGAAACGCAGAATGCCTGAAGAACAGGACAGCGCAACGATAGTTGTCTCGTTTTTCCTCACGACTCTGAGGAGTCTTTCTTTTGCTCCGACGTGCTCAATTATTGATTGATTTTTTAATGATAAGTTCATTTATCGGATCATGGGTTTTTTATTTAGACACGTCCAATTTATGGAAGCGTTGTAATGTTGACTTTTGCCAATGATGGAGTTGAATGTGCAAACAACATAACAAAAATATTTAGATCTATGGTGCCAAAAATCGGAGTACTAATTCTCAAGGAACAAGAAAAATATGTTTACAGCAGAGGAGTCGAATTTGTGGACGATTGTTTTAAACAGGTAATTTAGGCAGATAAAGTTTTTCTTTTCTAATATATTACACAATTCAATTTAAATAAGAGTTATTTATTTCAAAATAATGTAATCTTTAGAAAAACTAAAAGGAGAATTTTAATATTGCCAGATTTAAAAAAATAATAATTCTTCATCAGGTTGACTACATAATACCAATCTTAACAAAGGATTATATTAGGCAAATAAATAGTCCTGTTAATTTATATAACCAAGAAAATAGTGCTCTTGATACTAAGTACCTGAAATATATGTATTCGTTACTAAGGTACGAGTATATAAGGCAAGACTGTTGCAACAGCAGGGTTAGGTTAGTATCTTTCTTAAATAATAAGTAAGTATACCATTAAGCCATTTCCCTTTCAGGGTAGGCGTGACACTACCCGATTCGGGTAGTGTTTCTAGGTGGATAGTTTCTTGTAGTAAATACCTACTACAAGTGTGGGCTCACCACACCCACATAAAATATTTAATATATTACATTTTTAGGAACTGAGAATGCAATCTGAGAACCAGTTTTACTGATCACAAAAGAAGCAAAAACTGAAACATAATTAAGATATAGGTATATGAAAGTAACTTTCATGAAATTCATAACATATTTTTCATTTCAGATGCATTGTTCCAGACAATGAAATTAAGAATATTGTGAAGTCGGATTTACATCCCACTATGCAAGCCTGGTTTAGGGAAAGTGATATTGAATTATTTACTGAACGTATTCTCATGAAAAAGTTTTGAAACTTTTCTCAAAGGGCATAATATGAATAGATAAATATTTTATTTACATTATTTACATTAATAATTTGTTATTAAGAGTTTTCAATAAAATGCTAGCCAACGAAATGTTCCAGGCAATAGATAAGACATAATATAATAATTAGTTATGGAATAAAGTAAATCTGCCTTCTTTTTACTCCTGCTTTATTTTTTTAAGTCTACTAGAAAATGGCATTAAAAGATAATAGACTTAACGTTCGCCACTTACATATTATTAAAATTAAAAACATTAGTAATTATTAGCGGCATTAAATTAAAATGTTCACTATTTTTATTTATAAAAGAAGTATTAAAGATTAATACATTTTGGAATTCGACGCCTGAAAAAAACGTCAAACATTCAGGTTGAAAAAATTAAAGTCATAAAAATTGTACAATAGCAAATAAAAAGTTCAAAATTTTTATTAATTAATTAAATTTGCTTGCTCATAGAGGGAGGTTTGTAATGACCTAAATTTTCAAATATAATTTTTTGACACATTTCGATATAATTCGACCCCAGGAGTTCGAAAACACAATTTTAAAAAAATGTCCATGTGTGCGTAACTTTTTTCTGTTCGCCATATCTCGAAAAGTACAAGAGCTGTGCTCATGAAATTTGGATGAATTGCAGCTCCGACTGATATCCAGGTCTGATAGGATTTTGAGCTATATCGGCCATTTAGAAGTAGTCTTTTTTTGCGTTTAGAGCTTTAAAAAAATACCTTGTTTAAATGAGAAAAACTGTTTTGACATTTAAAATACAACAATACGATATCTAGCGTATTTTTTAGCGTCTTTGAGACGCATCGATCGAACTGTTGTTGAAACATTTATGAACTACACTGAAAAAATTTTGGGCGAGCTGCTCGCCCACGTGATAGAGCTGCAACCCCAAATGCGTCGCGTGCTGCTCGCCCGCGGCTTGGTGCGGATTCTCTCTCTTGTTGGGCACGCTATGTGCCCACATTGGAACAGCTGTAGCCCCAACAGTGTTGGTACAGTAACACTCCGTTTAGGCGGGAGAACGGCATCCCCAACCCGAGTTTCGCGCGGAGTTTGTTTCATCCGACAAACGGTTTGTCGTATTAGGCATTTTCACTTCATAGGCAGCTAACTTCACTTCGTTAACTGCTGAGGGGAAAACAATGTATCAAATGCATGGGATTCGCTCCATTTTTTCCCTATTTTGTTAATATCTTCGTAAAAACTAATTTTTTCTATATAAGTGTATTTGAAAAATAGTTTTTGTTTTTTAAGAACTATTTAATGATATAATAAAATGTTAATAATTATTATTCATTACGAAGATATTACAAAAATAAAGTTTTGTCCCATACATTTGGTCCACTGTTTTCCCCTCAGCACTTAACGAAGTGAAGTTAGCTGGTGGTTGAAGTGAAAATACCTAATATATTCGTGCTTATTTTATATTTACAAGTGAACTTTTGATCTTGGATGATTTCTTAGAGAAGAATAACTTCTCGCATTTACGCAATGACCTCAAATGTAAATAATTTATCAATACATAAGCCTGCCGTCGTGAACAGGCGCGTGTACATAACCTATAAGCTATAACCTATAAGGTAGAAATTTCGTATTTTTTTTGGTAAAAAACGTTAATCTTTTTTGGGATTTGATTTAAAATCAAAATATTGTTTGCTCGAAGTATGAACTGTTACATTTTTCGTTCAGTATTTATCTTTTTTGGTTGAAAATTATACTACTTAGTTGAACGTCAAACTGTTTTGTTGAAAATTAACTTTTTGGTTGATGGTTCATCATTATAGTTAAAAACTCATGTCTTTGGTTGAAAATTTAAGTATTTGGTTGGAAATTAGCTTTTTTTAAAATTTTCGTTGACTCTTTCCTTTTCTCCTTCTTTTTTCTGTTGGTATGTGTTTTTAAATATTTTTTAAAAATATTTTTAAATATTCTAATGAGCCGAAAAGGTGGTTGTTTAAAAATCTAATTTTGATTCGTGATTTTTTTCAAACTCTGATTTTGGCACATAAAATTATTCATAAGAAAGCAGATTTCATTTCAATCTTAAATTAATTTTTAAATAGAGACAACTTTTTACCTTAAATTGTAAAAAAAACAACTATTTTTATTTAAATACTGTACCGAAAATGTTTTTAAATGTTAGCTAATTTAGAAATGTATGGTTGCTTGGATTATATCTTTTGCTATTTGGAAAATGTACTAATCTGAATAGATTGGTTGAGAATCAACCACAAAAAAATGTCTCTTATTTTTTTTCGGATTTTGGAACAAGTTTCAGGAATCTTTTCATTATATCTACATTTGAATACTGAAATATATACTTTTAAGGTTTTCGAGACATTGTATTACGTATCATCAATTCATAAATAAAAGTTTATTTTATACCTGATGTTTGAAATTCTTTATCCTTCATTCATAAAAAAGACATAATAAGTACTGTGAGTGACTGTTGTTAAATATAAACACACATGATTATTATTAACGAAGTGTCTAGGCACACCGAAAATATTTGATGTATCGCTCACCGTATTTCGGTGAACCTATTAGGCGTCCTTTCTAGTTTCTCCTGGGCACACCCAAAATATAATATTTCTTAAATGCTTATCGAATTTCGGTGAACCGAAAAGGTTTATTCTAAGATAATAGTTTCAATTGTTCTCAACATATTATATTAACAACTGTCTATGTGTTTCATTTAATGATAACAATTAGAATTATTGACATAATTTCCAGCACAAAATCAGTCGCAGCACGTTTGATAAAAAAAACAACATATTTTATACACGACTATCACGCAATTGTTTATAAAACTTGTTAATAAAAATTGATATTGTTGAATTAGACTGAAACTATTTAATAGAATCGGCAAGTAACATCATAAAGTCATACGCAGAATATTTTTAAAACCCAAAATAATTTTTTCCCTGTAACAATAGACGAATATAATACAATTGTTTATACAATTTGTTATAAAAAATTAAATCTTTGTCTTATAATAAAACTTTCGGGCTAAAAAAATCATAAAGTCATTCCCAGCAACTTTGTATAGAAAAATTGTTTCCGTCCCTAAAAAGATACGACTACAGAACAATTATTTGTATAACTTGTTAATAAAAATCATGAATTTTTATGTTCAAATATTTTTTCACATTAAATAACATTGTCAAGTATTTTAAAATTATTTTTCATGCCGTCAAAATATTTTCTCGTAAAAATTCGATAGATGTCTATTAGTTTATAACATTTTTTTATGGCAATAAAATGTCTTTTAAACAATTTATTCCTATTATATTTGTATCTAGGCATTGAATATTATTCATTTCTGGTGTACATAATTGTTTACACTATCACAAAATTCAACTGCGACCTGCTGCTTAATTTGTGCGCGAAAATCTATTTCTGGACTCGTGGGGCAATTGCTTTCTCTTTTGTGGGACTGCAGCGTTCCCAACACGCGGGAAAGGATCTGCTCGCACGTTTGGCACCAATGCTCACTCAAATGTGGTGTGGCCGCTGCACCGACCGCCGTGGTGGCGATGCGTTCTCACTAAGAAGACAGCTGCTTGCCCAAATTTTTTTCAGTGTACCAGTACCGATTTATAAAGTTAAAAAAAAATGGTTTATTTTGTTTATATGAGAAAAACCTTTTTGGTATTCCAAATACGACAATACTCTATGTAGTGTATTTGTTCGCAACCTTGAGACGCAACGGTTGACCTATTGTTGAACCTTTTATGGCCCACCAGTACTGATTTATGAAGTTTAAAAAAATGTCTGTATTTTGCTTATATAAGAAAAACTTTGTTAAGGCCATGTAATACTCACAGGATTCCTACCTTACCGACATTTTTTCGCAATAACTCACGTTCATACAAATTGAGAAATCGCCTTGAAAATTTGGGAAAATAAATAAAAGACACCAAGGAACGTTCGCATGGTTCTAGATTTCTAGAAATACAAAAAAAAAAATAATTTTCTAAAATTAAATTTCTTTTGCAGTTGCAGATATTTAGGACCATAAAAACGATTCTTGGTGCCTTTTATTCAATTTTTCAACTCGATATCTCAATTCGTCTGGGCGTAAGTTGTTAAAAAAAATGTCGGTAAAGTAGGAATCGGATAAGTATTACATGGCCTTAACATTAGGGATATTACAGTACTGTATCTGACATACTTGTTCGCGTCTTCGAGGCACGTTGAATGACCTATTGACGAACCTTCTATGACCTCTTATGATCAATCGATAACGATTTATAAATGTTAAAAAACAAATACCTTCTCATTATGATGAGAATGTAAAAAAATATATTATATATCTTGTTGATACAAGGAAAACTTTTTTAATATTGCGAATACAATAGTAATGTAAATTATATATTTATTTGTGAAGAACCTTTCGTGACCTACTAAAACCTACCAATATCGTTTTTAAATTTTTTAACAACATTATTTTCCTGGCTTATAAGAGGATTTTTTTATATTGGGAATATAACAGTACTGCATTTGAGGGTTCGGATCATGGGTGCGGATCAAAGAATGGGTCGCGCGCTCGAAAACGCGGAAAAGTATTGTCCACGTGTCTCGTGAAATTCAAATTTTAAAGTTCAAAAAATTAAATTTTCAAAAATATGGACATATAGAAAAGGGCAAGACGGAACTTTTTTATATCTGCAGTTTTTTCGTCCGATGAATATTTTTAATAGTAAAAATGAAAAAGTGAAGAAAAAAATTTCCCCAAATTCAATTATTTTTTAAAACATAGATCGTTAAAACTCAGCTAAATATTATTGAAACTTTTTAAAATTTGGTATACGCACGCAATATACCCTAGCAATGCCTACAAAATGAAAAAAACAATCAAAACTGCCTATTGTTTAATAATAATTAATTGCAAATTGAGACTGGTCGATAAGCACGTTTTTTTAGTTTCGACAAAGAAAAGTATTGAGGAAACTTCAGAGTACAAAGAACTTCTAGTGAGACATTAGTTCCTCACTATTGAAGTAAGATTTCTGGAAATTTTTAGATCGATTCATTAAAAATTGACGGAAATATCCATTATGTAATAAAGCACACGACCCCGTTTACGATGGCAAGCGCTTCTCAACGTTCGCTTGTACTCTCGCCGGTACTCGCCTATAAAAGGGTCGCGACTTTTCAATAATAATTAAATATTTTAAAACCTGCCTCTTGCCCCCAATTGATAGAAATTCGACTGCTTAATATGTTTTTGACTTTCTTTTGTTTTCATTGAATTAGCATTTAATTAAAAAGTAGAAAATTTCTTCCTTCGCAATTTTTTCCACTCTTTACTTTGTTTTCTTCTTCACAGTAATAAAGAATTTAGTTTGTTATAAAGATGAATAAAGACTTTAGTTGTTGAAATTATTATACAGAGAAATATATACGTTCGAATTGTTTACAAATTTGTCATCAAATTTCCCCGCTTTAATTAGGTTGTTCCCAGAATTTAAATCCAACAGTAAATGCTCGTTTTCATTATTTTTCATTTTCGTTGGTATATTTGATAAATTCAAGAACAATTTTTAATAGTAACATTCAACATCCAAGGATTCGTTATTCGGCGCTGCGTCGAAAATTTCAAAACAAAGGCACTAGACGGTTTGTTTACATTCTTGATTACTGTAAATAAGAAAACAAAGTAAAGAGTGGAAAAAATTGCGAAGGAAGAAATTTTTTACTTTTTAATTAAATGCTAATTCACTGAAAACAAAAGAAAGTCAAAAAGGTATAAAGCAGTCGAATTTCTATCAATTGGAGGCAAGAGGCAGGTTTTAAAATATTTAATTATTATTGAAAAGTCGCGACCTTTATAGGCGAGTATCGGCGAGAGTACAAGCGAACGTTGAGAAACGCTTACCATCGTAAACGACGTCGTGTGCTTTATTACATAATGGATATTTCCGTCAATTTTTAATGAATCGATCTCAAAATTTCCAGAAATCTTACTTCAATAGTGAGGAACAAATGTCTCACTGGAAGTTCTTTGCACTCTGAAGTTTCCTCGATACTTTTCTTTGCCGAATCTAAAAAAACGTGCTTATCGACCAGTCTCAATTTGCAATTAATTATTATTAAACAATAGGCAGTTTTGATTGCTTTTTTCATTTTGTAGGCATTGCTAGGGCACATTGCGTGCGTATACCAAATTTTAAACAGTTTCAATAATATTTAGCTGAGTTTTGACGATTTATGTTTTAAAAAATAATTGAATTTGGGGAAATTTTTTTCTTCACTTTTTCATTTTTACTATTAAAAATATTCATCGGACGAGAAAACTGCAGATATAAAAAAGTTCCGTCTTGCCCTTTTCTATATGTCCATATTTTTAAAATTTTAATTTTTTGAACTTTAAAATTTGGATTTCACGAGACACGTGGACAATACTTTTCCGCGTTTTCGAGCGCGCGACCCATTCTTTGATCCGAACCCTCATTTGATGTAATTGTTCGCGTCTTCGAGACGCATGGATTGATCTATTGACGAACTTTCGATGACCACTCTTGATTAATCAGTAGCTACTTAGAAAGTTTAAAAAAAAAGTTACATTGTTTCTATAAACAAAAATTTGGTTTTAATTTGGAATGTAACACTACCGTAAGTTAGAAAGTTGTTCATTGTAACATAACACAGCGATTTAAATTTTGGTATGCTCTCTGATTTACTGAAAATAAGATTTTTGTAAATCACAAACACAAGCTCAAAAAAAAATTGAAAGTATCCATTGTTTTATTTTATTAGGGAAAAACCTTCCTCTAAGAGGAAGCCACCTGGTGATGAAATTTCGAAGTTTTCTGGACGGGTCACATTCTACTAGTAAACATGTTAGAGATACCCGTATAAGACATATATTTAAAAATAACCAGATTTTTTTCATTATTTCGCGTAATTCTAATGTTTTTCAAAATGAATATTGAAAGTGGAATGCGTTTTGAATCAAGAGCTACTAAAAGTAAGGCTTTCTGCTGTGTTTTTGGCTGTAATATAGTATGGTCCGACGAGATCCTATTGTAAGATTTCACAACTTTCCTTCAGAAGGAGAAAATGTTGTGGATATTTCTTCAAAAATAGGAATTTTAGAGAAAGTGGATTGAAGAAAAGCTTGGGAAATATCCCTAAAAATGGAAAAGAAAGTCACTCCTCGTTTGCAAGTTTGTTCCTTGCACTCTCAAAAGGACGACTATATATTACCAGGTAAGTAAATTCATATAATTTAATATAATTTTTTGAACTTATAATAATAATGATACGTTAAAT
The DNA here is from genome assembly GCA_932195095.1 of Andricus curvator. Taxonomy (NCBI): domain Eukaryota; kingdom Metazoa; phylum Arthropoda; class Insecta; order Hymenoptera; family Cynipidae; genus Andricus; species Andricus curvator. The sequence continues at coordinate 170,371 of CAKNYM010050091.1, forward strand.
GAAGGTATAAAACATAAATGTTTAAATTTTCTATAAAAAAATGTTTATAACGAAACCAAGTTTCGTTATAAACATTGAATTATAATCACATTGGAATCATATCCATTATAACCTCAAAATTTACGTTGTGTTAAAATGCTTAGTCCGGCTTGGACGGATCCAAAATGGATCAAGGCTCTTGACGAGTGGGTATATTAGTCCGGCCTGGACAGATCCAAAATGGATCAAGGCTCTTGATGAGTAAAGTGTTTCTTGGTTCGGTTTGAACGGATCCGAAAAGGATCGGGCTCTTGATGAGCGGGTTAATTTGCAAAGCTCTGGTGAGTGGAGTGTATCGGTGTTCTGATGAATAAAGTGGATTGTTGATGATTGACTCCTCCCGGGGGTTTTTCCACAAGTGGTTTTCCGGTCGGGCTGTTCCGAAGCACAATAGTGTGGAGGAGCAGGCAAATGCGGGAGTTTGTAAAAATAGAGTTTAAAAATAAATGATATTTTGTTGTATTCTGAGGCTGACTGATTTCGCAACCCGTCCCCTTATCTCGCTCTGATTGTGTTCGAGCGGGAGAGATTGTGGTTGGGCTGTCTCCCTTTCTTTCTCATTCTCTCTCGGTCGATCACAGTTTGTTTATAACATTGTAAAAAAAATTTGTCTTAGTCTTGCTCTAACCCACTGGAAATTATTTTTAGTTAGTTATTACATTGATTTATGACCTTTTTTTGTAATGAATTTGAAAGTCTTAAAATAAATGGTATCACTGAAAAGTTAGACAAAAAAATTAAACTTTGTTGTTGAATAAAAAAATTTTATTTAGTTTGAATCAAATATTCAGTCACTAATTTTACTTGGAAGACGTAAGGTCATTAAAAAAAACATCAAAATACGTTAAGAATTGTACTGTCGGGCGATCACAAATGTAAATAAATGTTTTAAAATTTTATGTACATACCGTGTTCCAAATGGTAGTATTTATTCGTTTATAATTATGTATTTTTATTTATTCTCTGTTAATTCCTAATTAAATATTGTTCACAATAAATACACTTTTTTATTGTACAACTTTATCAATATTTATTTATTCTATAAATCCTATTCTTTATAATATAAATCGTTAGAAATATTCGACATATTTTTAACAATAGATATTTTTTATTATTATAATTAATTTTTATAAACGTTTTATAACGAAACAAAATAAATTATTTTCTAGCTTTAAAAAAATATATAATTTTTTATAATTTAGTTCAATTAACCGTTAATTTCAATTTTCAATAATCATTATAAATGTCAATAAAAATAAAATTCAATTGAAATTTACTATTTTCACAGTTTAAAATATTTACATATGTCAATGCTAAAAATTTAATGTTCACTTTGTAGAATTATTATTGGTACTCTGTGAAAAGTGTATTGGTATTTAATCATCAAAATAATTTTCCCCGTGCATTTGAATACTTTTCGGCCTAAAAGTACAGCCAGCGCCGCCACTCGGTCGTCTGCAAATCTCATGGCACATTTATTCTACAGGCCTTTATATGTATGAGAGCCATCCCCCTGGGCAGCTCCGATCAACTTTGAAAGGGATGGGAATTTTATTATTTTTCCTACCTAATCAAGGATTATAGTACAAAGGACAGAAACGGCATTTTTAATTATTCAAAATTCTCAATGCTTTTTCATGCCAGCCTTTTTAACCGGCTGCTCATTAAAAAGCAATTTGCAATGTGCGTGCAAGAAACCTTATGGTTTTACTGGTTTTACTTGACAGCTAACCTCAAATTCTGAAAGATTTATTTACGATTTAATTTCAACCCATTAGTTATATAACTTCTGATTAGCAATTAAATCTTATAATGTATATTCTAAGGACAAAAGAAATAATAATTCAAGATCATTCATATTATAATATGTACGTAAACAAAGCCAAGTCGTACTGAAATAAGCAACTCACTTGCTACAATAAATGAAAACTGCAACGATGTTCTTGCACTGTTCACTTAGACCAGCTTTGCAACTGCATTCCATTTTCAATATTTTGCTATTCAAAGTAATTTCACCTTTTATTTCGAGAGGATTGTTTTCTAAACCCGAGGTTTGCATACAATATGCTACAAGAGCAAACAAATCGGTTACCGACTTTTTCCCACAATAAATAATATGTCCAGGGTTTAAAACACGTTCTCCTTCGATAAAATTTCTCTTCGTTGGCGAAGAATTCGCAAAAACACAAATTTCACCAAGGGAGATCTTCATTTTTTCAATTATTAAAGGTTTTGTTCACACATAACACTATGTTGATATTCAAAACGACCCGTCTACCTCCGCCATCTTGCGATCGCAGCGCCATGAGTTCGGTTCCCAACAAGGAAGAAAAATGCTCATAAAATGAGCACAAATAAATACACCCATAGTGAATACATCTATAGTACTTCGCAAGGTATATGTATATGTGGGCGTCAGCATGAAAACGGCCCTTACGACCGGTATGGAGTTAAGTATAGTCATACAGCCATATAGTTTCCGGGCATTTTAAGCCCAAGACAAACCCTTTAGGTTGAAAAAAGAGTCGCTGGGACATTTTGGAAGTCGGAACTTCGAAAACCCGCTTTTCGAGAAAAAAAGCATCTAAAGTTGGCGAGTGCCATAAGTGAACATGTTACACTTTTTCTTCCAACAAGAAATATCCCCACTTAAGATTGCTTTCAGAATATGAGTATAGTTTCAATAGATTTATTGTATGTACTATTATCATCTCCCACTTGAACCCAAAAAAACAAAATATTATTTTGACCCTGCCTTAGAAAAACGCAAATATCTCCTAAACTAGAACCGGCCGTAAGGGCCATTTTCATGCGGACGCCCACATATTAGTTTGAAGTTCAGAAATTGAAAATTGAAGCGTTACAAATTATGTAATTTTAAGTATAATATTGTTAACGTTATTCATCAATGGATAATTTCAAATTTTTTTTGCAATTTTTTAAACATAAATTAATATTTAGAAGTAGTTCAGTGTTACAGTCCTTTAATTTGTATACTCACTTGTTTTTGACAAAATCACCATAAGATCCGTTCCATTCTTTTAGTTCCTCTGTTTCACTTCCGCTAATCTTATAATAAATATTCATTGCCTGTGCACCTTGTTCTGGGGGAATTATCTTTCCCTGTGCGTCCGCAAATAAATTCTTGAATAAACCATTTTCATCACAATCTGAATCGTCTAGTAAATTGTGTGGGTTTGCAAGTTCGAAAACAACATTGCCCTCTTCACCATGTACCCACTGAGCGCCTAAATCTACGACATTATCAGCTGAAAAATGCAAGAAAACTTTTTTTAAATATTTGTAAGAATAAATATAAGCAAATAAAACCAATAAAATGACATAAAAATAAGTTTTGAAAATCGAGCTTCATAACTTAAAAACTCATTAATCAATAATAATTATAATCAATGTTTCCAGCTATCAATCATACTTTCTTCGGCATGAAAAGAGAGATAAATTGAACGATGCACATTGCTGTCAACGGTTAATCAAAAGATTAAGATACGAGGAAATTTAAAGCGAAAATTGTTATCTTTCGAAGAACGATAAGTATCAAAGAAATGTTCCAAGGCAGGAATTTAATCGTTTGTTTTTCGAGCTAATATTAAATATCTTCATAGAACCAAAACTTCACTATGTATTCTTAATGCATATAAATAAATTCTACAAATAGAATGAATAAGTCCCTGGTGGACAATTTTTTACAAAAAACTAAAACCATTTTTACAGGAATCTATAAATAAATATAAAATACAACCAAAATTACAGGAAAGTACAGCTTTTTTCAATTATTGGGACGAATTTGGTATTTTTTGTTGTATTTTATTGTATATTGTTGTATTTTATTGTAGTTTTAATTTCCTAACAAAATCTACAAGAAAGTACAACTACAAGAATTTACAACTACACGTATAAGAATCTACAGAAATTTACAGGTTTTGCAGCCAAAAAGTTCTTTTTCGACCTAGGATGACAAATATTTAGAATATAGCAAACTGATCATTTTAAATTAAGATGTGTATATGATCGCTATTACAAAAAAGCTCCTATGTTCAAACTTTAAAGGAGTGGTAGCATATTAAAAGACAATAATGAATAATCGATATTAAACAATAAAAAACTTTACGTTTGAAGTTTTCTTTTTCAAATATATAGTAATCGATTAGATACCATATATGTCATTTAAAATTATGTCTTTGTAATGCTCTCAATATTTGTCATCCTAGGTCGAAAAAGAATAACTTCTTGAATGCAAATAAAAATTGAACAATTGAGAAAGAATTGATCAAATTGATGCTGAACATTTTAATTTTTGCAGTTTAAAGGCTTTCGATTGACGAATTTTCGATTAAAAAGTGTTAAAAACTTCCATAATTAAAAAAATGTTAAGCCTTAATTTTAAAAGTTAAAAATTTAAAAGTATTTATCTTTGAGTGTTTTAATTTGTAGTTCAGTTTTTATAACTTCAAATTAAAAAATTGTATCTTCAAGAGTTCGAATCTTTTAATTTAAATTACTGTGATCAATTCTTTCTCAATTGTTCAATTATTATTTGCACTTACAAAGTTGTTCTTTTTCGACCTAGGATGATAAATATTGAGAACATTCCAAAGAAATAATTTCAAATGACATATATGGTGTCCAATCGATTGCTATATATTTGAAGAAAAAAAACTTCAAACGTAAGGTTTTGTTGATGTTTAATAACGATAATTCATTATATATAATATTATTATTATTATTATATATTATATTATAATAATTATTATTATTTATTTTCACCTTTTGTACACTCTTGCGAGTTTTTACAATTTTTACATTCCCAGTTGTATTTGTACATGTAAATTATGTCTTAGAACTACATTAGAACGCATTTTCAAACTATTGATCTATTTTGTATGCTTAACAATAACTAATCAGTCTTCTAATCTAAGGTTACTTGACAGCCCCTACCCTTCTCTATTGCCTTTTCTTCGAAGTCTTTTGCAAACCCGCAGAGGACGGGGTTCGGTTTTTTCATTAAGCTATGAATTATATGATTTTCAAATTCCGCTCCTGTCTTACCTGCTGCCCACTCTGCTACTCCCTGTTTAAAATCTCGTTTACGCCTTTGCAAGTCCATATATGCTTCATTTCCTCAACCTCTTCATTGCAGATTCTGCAAGTAGCATCTTGGTATTCCTTACTCCCAGCTTTCCCTACATTTCCACATCTTAGTTTTGCCCATTGCTCTTTCATCCATCCCTGTACATTTCCATCCTCCCAGTATTCTTCTAGGCCCACGTTTTTTTTTATTTGTTTGTAGTCGCTGCAATAAGAAGATCTGTCGATTCGACCCCAGTCACTCTGTATTACTTGCTCGTTTTTTTTTCCACCAACGTTGCCAATTTCTTTTGGAACCTTCCTAGATTTCCTCCATTCCATATTAGCTTGACAGTGTCTCCATCCCCTACTTCATTGAATGCCTTCTTGAGGGCCTTTCCCCAAGTAGAAGGATTCTCGTTGAGTAAGCCTCTTATCTCTTCTCGGGGGCAGATTTTCGGCCACCTGCTATCGTCAATCTGCAAAATTTCTAAAAGATATCTACCCGCTCTGATTTTGGTTTCCGATTCAAGGCTTTGTCTTCCAGATTCCATTCTCCACAAATATCCAGGAGTAGTTTTACTTAAGCCCATAGCCATCTTTATATATTTTCCTTGTAGTCTTTCTATTTCTTCACTTTTGACCCAACCCCAAATCTCCACTCCATATAGACATCCAGCTTTTACTAGAGGCTCCATCAGGTACAGTCTTTTTCCCAGTTTGTCTAGGCCAGCTCGCTTCATAACCCCCCACGCTGCGTTCGCTGCGCTTTGGGCTTTACCTACCAGTTTCAATATGTTTTTTTGTGAGTGCCCCCTGTAGAAAACCAAAAACCAAGGTATTTGAAGCTATCAACAATTTCCAGTTCTTTTCCATTAATTTTCCAAACTTCTTAAGTTTTTCTTTTACCCACTTTTCGAAATACCATCACCTTAGACTTATTCGCGTTAACCTCCAATTTATTTTTGTCTACGTACTTTTCGGTAATGTTTAGTAAGTTTGTGAGTCCTTCAGGTGTGTCTACTACTAGCGCTAAGTGGTCTGCAAATTTCATTCCAAAAATTTTGGCACCTCCTATGACCGTTCCTCCTACATTTCTTCTTTCCCATTCTATGCCCATGTCCTCGATGAAGATATTGAATAAGGTGGAGCTTAGGGGGCATCCCTACCTTACACCTCTAGCCGTCACGAAGCACTCCGTGATTCCATCTCCTGTCATTACTTCGTTCAAGACCGTTCCATATATCTCCTCGATCATCTTCATCATCCTGCCTTGGATGCCCAGTTTTCTTAATTTCTCTAGGAGAATTTCTCTATCCACCCTGTCAAATGCCTTTTTTAGGTCTATGAAGGCGGTATATAATTTACCCTTTTCTCTTTTTAAATTCTTGTTTATTAACGCGTTAAGAACCCATACATGATCCCTAGCTGATCGTTTTCTTCTGAAGCCCGCTTGACTTTCTTTGAAGAATTTCTTTCTGTCTAGCCAGTTCATCATCCTATCATTCATGATTGAAGTCAGAATTTTATATCCTATATCTAGCAAGGAAACCCCCGTGTAATTTTCACTGTCGTCCTCTTCTCCATCTTTGTGTATCGGATAAATCCTCGCTTTCACCCATCCGTTGCCTAATTTTCCTGTTTCCCACAAACCTCTTATTCTCTTGTGGAATTCTACCCCCCCCCCCCATACTTCATAAAGTGTTTCTTCCACTGTCTTTTACTCATTTCCTATAGCTCTCCAAAATTCTTTCATGCTTTTACTTCTTCTGACCTCTTCCCAGCGTTCCTCCTTTTTCTTTTTAACACGTAGTTCTTTTAGTTACTTCTTTTCCTATTTCCACTCATTTTTGTCGACCTCTTGTTTTGTCTTTATATACTTTTTTAACTTATTCCAAACCCTCTTCTTTTGATCTTTCAATTCTTGGTCTTCTTCGGTTTTTGTACCCCGTCCTTCCCCGTTGGCTCCATCAGTTTTATATGTTTTCAACATCCCCACTGTTTCTGCCGCCTTTTTTATATTCCTTAAAATGTTTCCCCATCTTGCTTTGCCAATCTTCTTTTGAGGAAATTTCCTCTGCCTCCCACAGTTCTATCAATGCTTTTCTATATTCTTCACCTTTCTCGTCATTCCAAAGAAGCCTGTGGACCTTGTTCTTGTTTCTTCCGCGCTTCCATTTTCTTCTCCTTCTCTTTTCTTTTGGTTCTTTAGCATTCAGTTGGAATGTGACCGGAAAATGGTCAGATTCAGCTCTCGTGACAACCTCTATCCTTTTAATGTCGCTATTCCCATCACCCTCTAATTCAATTACATAATCTATCACCGAACCCTCATCCTCTCCGACATGATTCCACTTGCCCTTCCTATCCCCATTCATTCTTCCATTCAATATTCTCATTCCAAATTCTTCACAAAATTTTAACAATTTCACTCCTTCTGAATTAACAACTTTGTCTTCTGATTTTCTGTTTTTGTAATAATTTTTGGGTGGGTCATGCTCATCAAATTCACATTCTCCTTGACGCTCTCCTATCCTCGCATACCAATCGCCTAGTAAGATCACGCGCTCTCCCTTGGCTTGAAAGGTTTCTAATACAGCTCTAGGTTCTTTACAAGCATTTGCTACTCCTAAATTATTGTAGATTGTTATAATGTTTGTTTTATTGTGCCTATCTCCGAATGCATCGTTACTTAAAATTAGACCATATTCTCACTCTTCTACGGATAAATTTTGCCCTAAATTTTAACGAATCCCAACTAGTTGCCCCCCTTTAGCTCTCCCTTTTTTATGATCTCTTACTGCTGCTTTGGTTTTCCAAGAAAAATTTGTATCCAGTTTATAAGTTAGACAACGTTCGTTATGTTTTTCTACCCATGTTTCTAGAATTACAATAACATCGAATTTAGATCAAAAGTCCCATACTTCCAAGACTTTCTTACTACCTGCCAAATTCCAGGCCATACCGTTAATGAATCTTGTTTCGTGGTCCTCGAAAAAATTAGATCTCTTCTGGGCCATTTTCTTCACTCCATGAAAGTTCTCGTTCGCCAATCCTCCAGTTCATGTACGCATAGCACGCAGATTCTCCACTTTTTCTGGCTTCCCACACCTCTTCAAATCAATCTTGAATTTCCTTTTCGCTACAAGTGAGATCATCCTCCACTCGGATTGTTGTATTTTTCAGTTTGAATTTATTTTTCATTAGTTTTTTCTTCGTGAACCATGAGTCCAGTTTGATGAGAGCCCCTCCAACGATTTGTTTCATATCTTTAATCCTAATTTTTACTCCAGTCAGATCAAAAAGCGTTTCCTCGATTTCGTTGCCTAATCCTTGCCTCTGGATCGAAATCCTCGCATTACAATTGCGTTTTTTCTGTTTTTTTCGTTCTTCGAGCTCCCAATGCCGTTCGCCCTTGGTCAGTTTTTCCGGTTGTATTTTCCTCGGCCGATTTTCTATCGTCTCCTGGCTGATGAGTGTTTCATCGTCAGCTGTTTGTTTGTTGTGCGTTGTTTCTGTGTGCGCCTCAGCACTCCCGTGATTTGATCCGCTGTCATTTTGCTTTCTGTAATCAAAACTGTGGCGTTCACAACCTTCATGAGAAGAGTTACTCTCTAGATCCTTCAGCTTTGATTCTAGGTTAAATATTTTGTCAGTGAGTTGCGATATTTCGTTTAGAAAACCAATTTCCCTTTCTCGCGCTCGTGATACTGCTGTGAATGCTGCCTCTCTCGTAATTCTCTCTCCTCGTCACTTGCCCTCGTATTTTTTAGCTTGTCAACTTCCTCAGTGATTTTATTTAATTTTAGTTCAGTTTTATATAGCCACAGATCTTTCAGCAATTTTATCCACTTGTTTTTGCATTCACAGTTACGTTCTAAATTATCAGGAGTTTCCACGACCTTCGTATTTTCTTCCTGATTTTCCTGGCTACCAGTTTCTTCTCCGCACACCAAAACTTTTTCTTCTAATGGGTTTCTTCTCTGTTCTTCTTTGGTCGGTGAACGTGATAATTTTTCCCTTTTTTTGAAAACTTCGTTTCCCAGTCCTCCCCACTCTGTCGTATTTGTTTTTAGGCCTAAGAATTCCGTCATCTTTTTTGAGCTTTTGCTATTTTCCTCCTGTTCCTTGTCCTGCTTCTTTGGTCTCCCCGGTCTTCTTTTCAGATCTTTTAAGGCCAGTGAACTTTGATTACTTGCCTATCCATTGTTGTTACCCGTCAGCTGGGTGCTTGCATCACCTGCACCACCTTGTGCTGCCCCTTTGTGTTCCTTATCGGAGTTCATAATGATCACTTCCGATTCCATTCCAAGCGTATTCCTAATTCCAACTCCAATGCTCTGGTTCTAACTTTCGATGAACATAACCCCACTGTCTACATCTATAATTTTTCCGCAAAAATAGCACTACACTCACTACACTAACACGACGGATAACACTTCTGCCGATATTCGGCCTCCCATCTTTTATAGTTTATTCCACTAGCCACCCCAACTTGCACTTTACCGCACTAATTTATCGATTTTCCATCCTTGATCTCGCGTCGCGTGTATGTCCGTTCCCCTATCCAACCGGACTCCCGAAATATATTATATTATGATTAATATTTATATATATTATTATTATATTATTAATATATTATATTATATATTATATTAATATATTATAATATTATTAACAATAATATTCTGCCATTCCTTTAATGTTTAAACATAGAAGCTTTTTTCGTAATAGCGATCTGATACACATCTTAATTTAATATTATCTCATAGCAATATTATAAATATTTGTCATCCTAGGTCGAAAAAGAATAACTTCTTGGCTGCAAACCCAGTAAATTCCTGTAGATTCTTGTAGTTGTACATTCTTGTAGGAAATTAAAACTACAATAAAATACAACAATATACAATAAAATACAAAAAAAGAACAAAATTCGTCCCAATAATAGAAAAAAGTTATACTTTCCTATAATTTTGGATGTAATTTATTGTATTTATTTGTAGATTCCCGTAGAAATGTCTTCATGTTGTACTTTTTTGTAAAAATGTTTCCACCAGGGTTGTACATTTCTACACTAAAATATCAATATGTATTTACAACATAATTTTCAGTACAGTTTTCCAATATTTCAACTTTTATAAAATCTTTTGTTTTTTTTTTTTGTTAAGATTTGTAATTTTCTACAATAATTTATGCACTCCTATGTCAAGAATTATGCTAACCTTCCTGACATTTTCACCTATCCTAGCATGACCGCGACGTCACGCTAGAAAACTCACTATTACGCGAAATCTTTAAGGCGTTTTTTCATTCTATTATATTGATTGTTAGTTGGGAAATTGTACTATTGGCAGGAAATGTTATATTTGTCACGTCGTACGTCAACAAAATCACTTGAAAGACACTTACATGCATGATGCGCAAATGCGCTTACGGACCGCGACTTTTTCAACTGTGCAAGTCGGGGCCGTCTGAACCGTTTGCAATTGGAAAGCATAATATTGCGCAACATACTCGAGTGAGTACCGGCGCACTGTGCCTTTCCGCTACGCAGCGGGTGTTTTGCATGCGAGAGTCGCAACCATAGTGGTGGCACTCCCATGTATAGTTTTGAAGGCATTTTGTTTTAGTGCCCGGGGGAACCGCTAGGTGGCGCTGAGAGTCAGTACAATGCAATGCGCATGTGCAGCCATAATATTTTCAAATATTTCGAAATCTCGAAATTGGAAATTAGGCAAAGTGTCAAATTGAATTTGCTGTGTTAACCTTGTTGTATAAAATTTTCTGCAAGTTTTCTTGTGTATAATGTTATACGTAATGTGTGTACTATTTCGTGCTGATGTACGGAAATGTGTTGATTGGTAAGTACTGAATTAAAAAAAATAAAGTACCAGTTGCTTGATTTGAAGTTACTTTGTTGTTTTCATATTTCGAAGCAGTAACAAATAAATTAAAAAGGATAAAAATAAAAGTCTTTTTGAGAGATTAGGAGGTTTTTTTCTTCAGGCAAAGTTTTTCGTTTATAAAAATTTCTTTGTTAGAGAAATAAAAAATATTATTCTAAGACATAATCTCAAATGTAAAGCCAATTAATCTTTTGCATTACAACAAATCATACTTCTAGTATTTAAATATATATTTTACGTATGAAAAATCTTTTTATATTTATCAATTTTGATCATTTTGAAAGTTTATTTACACGAAATTAAGCGAAATTTAATATTTACGAGAATTTGGGGGAAGCAGAGTTTGGAAACAATTGCTGTCAGGGAATTGTAGGTTCATTTACTTATAGGGTCTGGGGGAACCGCTAGATGGCGCTGATTTTGAAGCCAAGTCTTCAAAACGATACATGGCAGTGCCACCACTATGGTCGCAACCATCTCTCGCCCCTTGAGCTGAGAAACTGCGTGGGCCAGCAGTTCTAGGAATTTCTAGGCCGCGAGTTACTAAACTGAGAGTCGGGTGTATTTATCTGTATTATTATTGATAGTATTTATTCATTTCTAATAGACCCGCGCTTGTCGGCACATGCGCAGTTGAAAAAGTTGCTCACAACGCCCTTATCTATATAAAGCCAATGAACGTCGCTTGGCAAAAATAAATTGAAGGTCGCGGTAGAATTGGGGACCCCTCCAGCCTTAAAATTATCGAATCATTAAATTTCGCGGCGCTTAAAACAATCGAAACTTCGCTGTGTTTCTATATCACGATTTACGGTCTACAGTTATTGCAAAGTACTAAAAAATGGATTATAATTAGGTATCTTTATACAGTAATACACTCGGGTGCTTCTAAAAAACACCGAGGGGTTGAAAACTCGTGAAGTCAGGTGTAAACTTGTAATGAAATCTCCTGAAGTCTCCTGAAATATCTGAAGTCACTTGAATTCACTTGAAGTCACTTGAAGTCACATGAAGTCACGTGAATTTACATGAAGTCACGTGAATTCACCTGAAGTCACGTGAATTCATGTGTAGTCACTTGAAATCACCTAAATTCATTTGCGGTCACCCATGTACCACGTGGAAAATTTTGTTTGGGCTGGGGGGGGGGGGCGTGTGGTAAATGTCCACAATTGTCCACGAGGGGGGCCGAAGGGGTCTGTCCAAATTCCACGTGGATTAAGGAGGTCCAATTTTTTTTTTTTTCAATTTTCATGCATCGCCCGCAAATTTGTTCTAATTCAAAAAAAATAAATGCGTTTGAAAAAAATTATATTCAGAGGTTCCGCAACCCCCGTTTAGTTTAACACGTATTTTCCATAAGAAAGCAAGACGTTTTTGTATATTTTATTCAGAATCGTCAATATTAGGTGTATCGAGTTGACCCTGAAAAATGTTCTACAGAACTAGCTATAGAATACGAATAAGAAATTACTTTTTGAAATTCACCCACATAATTCTGTTTTATAGGGTTCCAAACAAACCCCGTAAGTGAAAAATTGGGTATTGCGAGTTTCTGGCGCTGGCTATTATTTTGTTGAGGGTTCTTTTGGTAAACACTGTTTCTAATACATAAAATATTAGTTTATTGTGATAATTTAATGTTTAAATAAATTATTTTAACAATTCATTATTGTTTATAGCCATTTTATCTTACAATTGAATGGAGTTAAAAAGTTGCGGTTTTATTTGAATTTTTGTACTGATTCTCAACTTTTCAGTTAGAGCGAGGCAATAATCAATTGAATTTAACAGAAGTAATTGCTTAAACAATTTAATACTTAAAATAATATTCTCTTAGAATAATGCTGGAAAGTTGCAGTTTATTCTAAAATTTTCCACTTTTGATTCACTTTCAAATTATAGTAGGGTAATAATTAAATCAAGTTAACAAACATAATTGTTTAAACAACTTGTTATTATTTTTATTGATATTCTCTTTGAATAATGTTAGAAAGTTGCGGTTTTTCTGAAATTTGTTGATATTTAAAAACTAATTATTTATTTGTATTCTATAGCTAATTGTGGAGAGCAATGTTGAGTTTCAAATCGATTGACCTAATATTGACGATTCTGAATAAAATGTACAAAAACGTATTTTTTTCTTCTGGGAAATATGTGCTAAACTTCATGGGGCTGGCGGAAACTCCGAATATCATTTTTTATTGAAGGTCGAAAAGAAATATACTTTTGCATGAATAATTTTATGCAAAATAAGCATGAAAAAGATTCACAATTAAAAACCAGATATCAAACTACCTCACTTTTCGGAAAATGTAATAATCTAAATAGATTGGTTCAGAATCACCCACAAATCTGAACATCATTTTTTTTAAACGCATTTATTTTTGTGTGGATTCGAACAAATTTGGGGGCGATATGCATGAAAATTCTAAAAAACAATTTTCCAACGCATTTTTGGACCACCCTAACGTGGACTCCCGTTTTCCTGAATCTGCGGATTTCTTTTTAGAAATACATAAAAAACTAAAAAAATGTTCACTAATTTTTGTTTGGACTTCTTACTTTGTATCATGAAGCTTATGTTTTTAAGAAAAACCGAATCCTCATACAATTCACAGCTCCTTTTGGCTTCGTAGCTTTTGAATACCAAGAATATCCATATTTTCCTAAAATATGAAATAAGTCCACCGGGACAGAGGGCCCAGGGGGAGAGGGTTCGTCAAAAGTCCACGCTTGCCCACGAGGAGTAGGGGCGGGGGTGAAGATGTAGTAAGAATTTGTCCACGTGGTGTATGGGCGGCCCCTTTGAAATGACTTGAATTCTCCTGAAGTCACTTGAAATCTCCTGATATATCTGAACTCATTTGAATTCACATGAAGCCACCTGAATTCTCCTGAAGTCACTTGAAATCTCCTGAAATATCTGAAGCCATTTGAATTCATATGAAGTCACGTGAAGTCACTTGAAATCACTTGAAGTCACTTGAATTCTCCTGAAGTCACTTGAAATCTCCTGAAATATCTGAAGTCATTTGAATTCACATGAAGTCACGTGAATTCCCATGAAGTCACTTGAATTCTCCTGAAGTCACTTGAAATCTCCTGAAGTCAGTGAAATCTTCTGAAGTCATTGAAATATCCTTAAGTATCTTGAAGTCAGAAGTAGGTGTACCCCCAATCGATCGAGTTGTCAACCCACCGAAAAACACATTATTCTTAATTCAATTTATCACACCTACAAATTCTTTCTTTTAGTGAGAAATGCACCTTTTTGGACAAGTTGTCAATCCATTTTTTAATAATCATAAACAGAAATTGAAGAAATTAGAAAACAAGACGATTTGATAAAGATTTTTCTTCATGAAGGACATCATCAAATTCCGTAGTTGCAAATCAAAAACATCTTTATAGAGTTAAGAGGCTTCACGGGCCAAAATGTTTTAAAAAGGGGGTACAATTTTCACGTAAATAGGGGAATAAATTTTTTTTAATAAATTTAATTCCCGAAATTATACAATTGCCAAAATATAAAAATTTCAAATTGGAAAATTCCCGAAAAGTTTATAATATTACCGAATTTGAAACTTCCCGAATAATATAATTCTCGACAGTTTATAATATTACCGAATTTGAACATTTTCGAATAATTAAATTCGCGACAGAAAATTGCCGAATTATAAAATATCCGACCCTGTCAATATTATTTATTAAAAATACAGTAATGAAGTATTTTTCTACAAATTTAATGCTGAATGTATTTTTTAACGTTTTTTTTTTAATTTCAAATAACAATAATTTAAAAAATTCTCAATGCAAGTTTTTTTTTGAAAATGTGGATATTTTTTTTTAAATTATTGCTCTTAAAACAAAAATCTTGTTCTTGTATTGTTCTTTTGCATTCAGAAAATTTTGTTTGAGTTTACTGTTATTTTAAATTCAAACAATAATTTTAATATTTCATTATTGTATTTTTAATAAATAAATATCTTTTATTAATACTAATATAGGTAATCTACTTTATTATTAATTATCGAACTTTGTACATTTGTGTCCAAAAAAAAAAACGTCATTAAGATAATTTGTAAGTTTTGTTGAAATCTACTAAAAATCACGGTTATACCTTACTCTTACCTCTTTGAAAAAAATTAATAACTTTCAAAATGATCTAACTCTTTGAATTTTGGTCTAATCTTAAAACTTCATTTGGATAGTTTCAAAATATAATTGACATCTAGTAAAAATTTCGATTGAAATTTGTTAATCTATCAGAAAAATATATTTGTTCTATTTTTTGAAAATTTTCAAAATATTGAAAAGCATATATCTTTTTTAAATTTAATCGAATTTAAAAATGACATTAGGATAATTTACAAGTGTTTTTGTCATGTACCAGAAACATTGAAAACAAGCAAAGTTAGCGTGGCTACAGCATTTAAGAAACAACACCGATATACATACATACATACAATTATTATCATGTTCTTACGTATTGTAACTATTATAAAAAATATTATGATGTCGAAGGCATTATTGTCCAGAGTCGGATTTTTTAATAGTCTGCACGAGGCTGTCCCGGTATATATCATCAGTCACGGAATCATTTTTGTAATGCAAACAAGTGATCTGATAAGAGCGGTATGCCTGATTTGACATATTGGGCAAAGCCTGGGTTTTACCCCACCGCCAAGTGCATTATGATTTTATTATGAGAAGTTATAGGCTCCGGAAGCTACGATCATGGTTCCTTAAGGGCCCTAGAAATCGAGTGTAAATCGCAAAAATCAGATTCAGGCCAAACGGTGAAGCCATTTTGTCTGATTTTTTGTATACATACTCTAAAGAGTCTAAGGACTCGCGGTAAAGTTCGCTTTTTTCGAAAAGAATTATATTTTTCATGTAAAAATTAAAAGAAATAATCTTTCCTCGACTTCATTCAGGGGCGAACACACCATATACGAAAACTAGGGGCCCCTACCCAAATGAGTGGGTGAATTCCCAAAAGGTTGGGTGGGTGTAAGTGGTTGGGGGTGGATAATATCATGAAATGCAGACTTTAAGTAGAATTAAACTGTAAACAATATAATATCTTATAATCAATTCAACCCCGAATTCTTGCATGCAATATTCACGCCGAATAAGTGTAACTGTACAATTTTCTGCAACTTACTCTGAAAGTAGTACATTGTACATTACATGACAATATACAATCTCTCTATGTATAAAAAGGAAGATTATACTGAGATGATTTTTCAACTACAATCAGGCGCGGATCCAGAGAAGGATTTTAGGGTGGGGGGGCATCCAATAATTCCCCTTCCCATCCACTCTCAAGGGGGAGGTTAATAATAATTTTAAAGTTATTTATTCGCTTTGAATGTTTATTATAAATTATATAAATATATTAATCACGAATCTTATAAACATAATTAACAAATGTTTAAATAGAAACCATGTTTTTATATTTATAAGCTGCGTCTTGCATGTCATGGTATAATCATTATTCAACAAGTATAAAATATTCATAAAATTTTCGAAGTCAAGCATAAACTATAAAAAGATTATTTTTAAACAGACAAATTTAGGCGTCTATTTCCACTCTTTGCGATATTCATATTTCCGGTTCAAATCCGAGCTGAGGCAGATTTTCATCAAAATTTGTATTAATTATAAATTTACTCTATTATTTTCAATGACCTAAATTGAAGAACGAATGAAAAAATTTATAAATTTTCAAAATTACAATTTTTTCAAATTGAACACTTTTTAAATTAGAAGTTAAATTATTTTAATTTTAAATCTTTGTAAATGAATTGTTAATAATAATAATTGTTAATAAATGGTTAATAATTAAATTAATTCATTTGTTATTTATACATCAAAACTTGTTTTGAAATCTTTTAAAACATTCTCTTAAAACCATATTTTTTTTACTAAAAAATCAACTTTTTTTAAATTTATAGCTGTTCAATTTTTATTTATTCATCAAAATTTGCATCCGTGTTAAAACATTCTTAAATATTCTGTTAAAATTAATTTATCAAAATAAAAATCATTCGAAATTTTCCCAGGAATCTTAAGACAATATTTCGACGCCTCCATTCAATATGAGTGTATCTGCTGACAGCGCCGTGTATGAGACTATGCGCTGTGTATAAGCAGATAAACTCATATTGAATGGAGGCGTCGATTTGTGTTATCTTAAAACCTTTCAAAATCCTTAAAAGCTTAAAAATGTTATTTAAAGACTTCTAAATATCTCCTCAACTTACTCGAATTTTTTCTAAATGAATACATTTTTATTTGTTATTTACACATCAATATTCAACATTTTCACTTGCAAATAAAATTTGATTAATTAGAACAATTAAAATTAACATTGTAACGTTCGAAGTTTAAGTTTAGCTCTGCGAAATTTTAACAACTCAAGGCTTTCTGTTTCAAAAAATTCAGTTTCAAATTGTTTAGTTTTGAATATTTCATTTATAATTGTTCATTTAAAATAAACAGTCAAACATTGCTGACTATTAAAAAAATGCTCTTTTTCTTAATTACAAATTTTCAAATTGAACTCGATAAAAATGGTATATTTTAGACTGAAACAACATATAGTTTATAAAGTTTCAATCGGAACTAAGGCTTTCGAATTGAAACAGTTCAATTTTTAACGTCAAAATCGGTAAATTGTTTAATTTTATCAGATTCAGAATCGCTCTATAAAATCAATCAATTATTGTTCAGTTGCGAATACACGAACTACAGTTTAATTTTTAAAATCATTATTTAATTTTTATTTACAGTTGATCAACTTGAAACATTTTTTGTCAAAAAATTTCAGTTTCAAAAGATATTAATCTTGTATTGTGTAAGTCTTCAAAACTGCATTTTAACATTCTTTTAATTGAAAATGTATCCTTAAAAATGAAGATGTAAAATGGAAAATTTTGATCGCAAAAGATTTTAGAATTCCACATTGTAAACTGAATGATTTCATAATTGAAAAAGTTAACAATTCAACTTAGCATTTGAAAAAAAGTTGAAATCGAACAGTTTAATGTTTTTAAAAATATTGATAAATTCCAAAATAGTAAGCTTTCTCCGAAGTTTTTGACTTCTTTTTAAAGGCATTTTTAGACTTTACTTTTTAATTGTTTTTTTTTAAAATTAAACTAATTTTTCCATTTTTTAATTTATGCAATTAATGTAAACATCCCAGTAATATAGTCTTCAAATATACTATTCGTCTGAATTCAGCGAAAATTTTTTAGGGGACCTTATTCATTTGAAAGTGTCAACACGAATTAATTTCAGTGTCGGCCAATTCATTTTAATCCGCGAGATTTTAAGTCAAGCTCCAATTCACCAGAATTCGCCAGCGCGAATACAGTTAAAAACTGGCCTATTCAATCGAATTCTTAAGGTATAA
This sequence comes from Andricus curvator, assembly GCA_932195095.1. Taxonomy (NCBI): domain Eukaryota; kingdom Metazoa; phylum Arthropoda; class Insecta; order Hymenoptera; family Cynipidae; genus Andricus; species Andricus curvator. The sequence goes on from CAKNYM010050091.1 coordinate 188,827, forward strand.
CTAACGCGCAGGGGCATATAGGCATATAGGTAAATATATATTAATGATTCCCGTAGCTCAGTGTTGTCCTCTGGACTTATACACTTGGGATCGCTGGTTCGAGACTCGAGGCATGCAATTTTTATTAATTTTTTTTTTTTAATGACCTTGACCACGAATTTAGGCAAATTGACACGCATTCAATTCGCGCTGGCTCAGTTCGTTTTAAAGAATCAGAAAGCGGAATTCGGGCGAATTTAAACATGTTAATTCGCCGCAATCCTCTCTGGATCCGCGCCTGAGTCTACAATTATAAATGTTGAAGTGGGAGTCAATTTTTCAGTTAAAAAAATAAATAAATTTTCAAAGAAAAACAATAGCTTTTTCACAAAATAGTTATATTTTCAACCAACCAGATGAATTTTCAAATAAAGTGAAGAATCCTCATAAAAAATGACTTTTTAACCAAATTGTTGAATTTGCAAGAAAGTAGAATATTTTTAAGCAACAAAGATGAATTTATGATCAACGAAACAGTTGATGACTTGTCAACCAAAAAGATTACTTTTTTAAAAATTGTTCACTTTTTTAAAAAAAGTAGATTAAGTTTTGACAAAACAGTGAAAGTTTCAATATAAAATATTAATTTTTAAAGAATAAGAATTATTTTATACTGAAAAATACGAATTTTCAACGAAATGATTTAAGTTTAAACTGAAAATGAGTAATTTTTCAGAAAATAGTTCAATTTTCTAGCAATGAGGTGAATTGTAAACAAAAATTATGCATCTTCAGCCAAAAAATTAATGTTTAACCAAGAAGTTCAACATTCAACCAAGTAGTTGTATTTGCAACCGAGAAGATTAATTTTGCACCGATAAAAAAAAGGAATTTTGAACAGCTTGTATATTGTCATGTCATGTACAAGGTACTACTTTCGGAGTAAGTTGCCGAAAATTGTACAGTTCCACTGATTCGGCGTGAATATTGCATGCGAGAATTCGGGGGCGAATTCATTATAAGATATTATATTGTTTACAGTTTAATTCTACTTAAAGTCTGCATTTCATGATATTATCCACCCCCAACCACTTACACCCACCCAAACTTTTGGGAATTCACCCACTCATTTGGGTAGGGGCCCCTAGTTTTCGTATATGGTGTGTTCGCCCCTGAATGAAGTAGAAGAAATATTATTTCTTTTAATTTTTACATGAAAAATATAATTTTTTTCGAAAAAAGCGAACTTTACCGCGAGTCTTTATACTCTTTAGAGTATATATACAAAAAATCAGACAAAATGGCTTCACCGTTTGACCTGAATCTGATTTGTTCGATTTACACTCGATTTCCAGGGCCCTTAAAACAACCAATCCCGATGCAACCGAAACGTGTACGTCATCCACTGCTGCTCCTTCTGTCTTAGAAGGTAAGCACCCTAATAGCACGGAACGTTCCTGGGACGTTCCCGGAACGTTCCAGCGGAACGTTCCAGGAATGTTCCCGGAACGTGTAAAATGTCCGCCGCTTGGGAACGTTCCAGGAACGTTCCAAACATAAATTAACGTTATTGTTATTATTATCAATAATTATGATACGGATATCATATTATAGTGTAGTATATGCGGTACTCAAAACTCAAAAATGACATCCATTTTTACCTATCTCTTACGGTTTACGAGATAATTGTTGTTAAAAATAACAATAATGGAAAGTTCCCCTCAGGTCCCAGTGGAACGTTCCCAAGGGGCGGACATTTTACACGTTCCGGGAACGTTCCTGGAACGTTCCGCTGGAACGTTCCGAAGGTGCCCGCGGAACGTTCCAGGAACGTTCCCGGAATGTTCCGTGCTATTAGGGCAAGAGCGGGAAATTTACGCAAGAGACTTCGTACATCACTGTTCCTTGGAGTCTCGTCTCTAGCCGAAGATGACTTTACGCGGCCATATAGGTATCCAGAGCAATTGCCTCGGGTCACAATAGATAGAGGCAAGAGGGAGATGCAGAAAAGTATCGGACTGAGAGTCTTCTTGGAAGACCTCCCTCTTGCATGTGACATAACTGGTAGTCACCTGTCTTTTGTCCGACGTTATGACAAATTTTGTCCACCACAAGACCATAAGCTCTTTCATGCATCTTACTATTATTGGATGCACCTCCAGGCACTCAAGGAGCTTGATAAGCAGCTCATGGTTCGCGTTATCGAATGCCTTACGGTAGTCAATCCAAGCCATGGACAGATTGCGTCGACGCCTGATCGAGTCCTGAATAATACACCTGTCTATTAACAGGTTCTCCCTGCAACCTGCCAGCCCTCTCTTACATCCACCTTGTTCAACTATTGCACTCCATACCGGCTCGATAGATGTTAATATCCTCTCTTTACGGATACCAGTGAATAGCTTGTAGCTGGTGTTTAAACAAGTTATGGGCCTGTAGTTCTTTGGACTTGACAAATCTCCGGTGACCGTAAGCCCATGACATAAATGATGTAATTGCAGGTGCAAGGACAATTTGTCACCTGACAGATTCAACTTAGGATGACAAACGTAAAATTGCGTGCCTTAAAGTTCTGAGTGGGGCAGGTGAGCGGTGGCGAGCAGGCAAAGGTGCCAATTTTTACGGTTCATTGCTTGGAGTCCTGTAAGCTTGAAAATTTGTGTACATGTAGAAGATGACATATAAATAGCACCTGCGAATTTTCAGGCACTTATCTGGAACAGGAAGTGCTTTCAGGCACCTTCATAGATGCCGGAAATTCAGGTAAAATTTCTCGATATTGATTTTACGGGGAAAAGTTTCAAACAAAAGTTGGTCTGCTTCGAAAGATGCATATTTTCATTCCTATATCATTCTTTGATAAAATTGATACATTTAGAGAAAACATCGATTAAAAAAATACGAGAACAATCAAAAGCTGTTTTCCTGTCCAGCGAGTCATTTTTTCGAAAATGATCAAGAGAGAAAAAATACTCCCCTGCAGGTGTGCTTCAATATTACTAAAAAACATTTTATTCAAATGTTTATATTTACCAAGTTATGCGCATTTTTCATTCTTTTTTCCATTGTTCCTTTCACCTGTTGTATCTTTAGCAATTGAAAAGAAGGTGTTCTCAAAATGAGTACATCAATCAAGTAAGTCTTGTGCAACAAATTGGCGTCAGTTACTTTCAGATAAAATAATAACTTATTCTCCTATAAACAATAATAAACAGAGTCACGTTCTCAGCTTCTAATTACCGTAGAAGGTTGTAATAAGGCTGAATATTATTCTGAAAAATTAAATAACAAAATCGCTTTACTTTCACATTTACATTATTTATTGTTGTTAAAGTTTATACTTTTTCCGTTGGAATGTATTCGATCTTTATTACCGTGACGAAAGTCAATTTTCCGGACGCAGCATGGGGTCGTCTCAGATTTTTCGACGGCCACTGGCGTAGGCGTAGATGGTTACACTGCTTGTAGCAGAAGTTTCATTACAAATTCTTCGTGGTGCAATTTTAATGCAATTATATAATATACATTCAGAGGTGTCAATATGCTACTTCGAAATATAAGGTGATCGAGAATGTGAATGCGACAGGTAACTCAAAGAAAATCGAAAAAATAATTGGTGTTCAAAATCGCGTTGAGGATTTATCCATTTTTTTGAAATTCGTCTTTTTTGGTTGAAATAAAAAATATAGTGGAATTTTTTCTTCTTTCTTGGGTCGAAATAGAGCGCCGCCGTTCCGAAATGTATCTTTTTGTTAAAAAATGTCATTTTTTAGGTTGAAAGTTCAACTATTTCGGTAGAAATTAAAACTATTTTGTTGAAAATTCGTCTTTATTTGTCGACTTGAACTGTAATTGATTTCCAATTAAAATATTTTGTACTTAAGTAATGTAAAGTATTACATTTTTACCCGAGAATTCATCTGTTTCGTTTGTAAATGTAATTACTTACTTAAGAAATCATGCGTTCCTTGAAACTTTCCACTACATTGGTAGAAAGTTGAACTGTTTGGTTGAAAAGTATTTCTTTTGTTGAAAAATGATTTTGTCAGTTTGATTCAAAGAAAATGATTTTTCAAGCAAGTAATAACATTTTTGACCAAAACAGAACCAAAAACATTGAAGTTTTATCAAAGTAAAAAAATCCGAATCCTCAGTAAATATGAGATTAATTGTCGACAAAAATGCTTGAATTTTCAACCAAAATAAATGCGATCTTTTTACCAGAAGAGATGAATTTTGAAACGATATCAATTTTGTCCCAAAATATTTGAACTTCCTATACATAGAACAAACCAATCACTGTTACATCAGTGAAAGTGAGATTAATTTTCGACGAAAATGCTTGAATTTTCAACCGAAATAAGTGCGATCTTTTTACCAGAAGAGATAAATTTTGAAACGAGCAAGCCGAATTGGTAACCAAAAATCGAAAAAAATGTCCACTAAATTGTTGAATTTTCAAGGGAAGGAGACTAATTTTCTTCAAAGCAGTTGCATGATCAAACTGACAATATCATTTTTCAACAAAAGAAATACTTTTCAACCAAACAGTTCAACTTTTTACCAATGTAGTGGAAAGTTTAAAGGAACGCATGATTTCTTAAGCAAGTAATTACATTTACAACCAAAACAGATGAATTCTCGGGTAAAAATGTAATACTTTACATTACTTAAGTACAAAATATTTTAATTGGAAATCAATTACAGTTGAAGTTGACAAATAAAGACGAATTTTCAACAAAATAGTTTTAATTTCTACCGAAATAGTTGAACTTTCAACCTAAAAAATGACATTTTTCACAAAAAGATACATTTCGGAACGGCGGCGCTCTATTTCGACCCAAGAAAGAAGAAAAAATTCCACTATATTTTTTATTTCAACCAAAAAAGACGAATTTCAAAAAAATGGATAAATCCTCAACGCGATTTTGAACACCAATTATTTTTTCGACTTTCTTGGAGTTACCTGTCGCATTCACATTCTCGATCACCTTATATTTCGAAGTAGCATATTGACACCTCTGAATGTATATTATATAATTGCATTAAAATTGCACCACGAAGAATTTGTAATGAAACTTCTGCTACAAGCAGTGTAACAATCTACGCCTACGCCAGTGGCCGTCGAAAAATCTGAGACGACCCCATGCTGCGTCCGGGAAATTGACTTTCGTCACGGTAATAAAGATCGAATACATTCCAACGGAAAAAGTATAAACTTTAACAACAATAAATAATGTAAATGTGAGAGTAAAGCGATTTTGTTATATAATTTTTTAGAATAATATTCAGCTTTATTACAACCTTCTACCATAATTAGAAGCTGAGAACGTGACTCTGTTTATTATTGTTTATAGGAGAATAAGTTATTATTTTACCTGTAAGTAACTGACGCAAATTTGTTACACAAGACTTACTTTATTGATGTACTCATTTTGAGAACACCTTCTTTTCAATTGCTAATGATACAACAGGTGAAAGGAACAGTGGAAAAAAGAATGAAAAATGCGCATAACTTGGTAAATATAAACATTTGAATAAAATGTTTTTTAGTAATATTGAAGCACACCTGCAGGGGAGTATTTTTTCTCTCTTGATCATTTTCGAAAAAATGACTCGCTGGACAGGAAAACAGCTTTTGATTGTTCTCGTATTTCTTTAATCGATGTTTTCTCTAAATGTATCAATTTTATCAAAAAATGATATAGGAATGAAAATATGCATCTTTCGAAGCAGACCAACTTTTGTTTGAAACTTTTTCCCGTAAAATTAATATCGAGAAATTTTACCTGAATTTCCGGCATCTATGAAGGTGCCTGAAAGCACTTCCTGCCCCAGATAAGTGCCTGAAAATTCGCAGGTGCTATTTATATGTCATCTTCTACATGTACACAAATTTTCAAGCTTACAGGACTCCAAGCAATGAACCGTAAAAATTGGCACCTTTGCCTGCTCACCACCGCTCACCTGCCCCACTCAGAACTTTAAGGCACGCATTTTTACGTTCGTCATCCTAAGTTGAAACTGTCAGGTAACAGATTGTCCTTGCACCTGCAATTACATCATTTATGTCATGTCAATACCGTGCGTCCTTCCACTAACCATTGCGAGATGGGTTGTTCTCCGTTTAAGAAAGTAGTAAATATACCAGCCAGATGTTGGTGCGTAGAAGTCAACTTCTTCCCCCGAAAGTTGTTGATTTTATCTGGACCTGGAGCTGAAAAGTTCTTAGTTCTAGCTATAACTTTCTTCACTTTTTTAGCAGTAATTAGTGGACACTCTTCCTCTGGACGTTGAAACCATTGCCTTTGACTAGTTCTCATATTGGCATTATCGTCATTCTCGTCGCAGTAAGAAAATACGTTATCTGCAATGATAGCTGTAAGGCATTTATAAATTGTTGGAAGACAGGCTATCGGTCGAAATTCAGATGGATTTTAAACGTCTGATTTTTTTGGCAACATATACGTAGTACCTTTGAGCATAAAGCCTAGCATCGGATCTGGGTGTTCGACGATCTTCTGAAAACACCTTGCCAACGTAGGATGCACACTCGTCAGGTACTTGTATCAGAGCTCGGGTTGTGCACCATGTCCGGACCTAGAGCTTTCCAGATACTTGCCCTTTTCAAAACCGCTGAAACATCTGAAGCTGTGATGTTAGTCAGCTCCATTGCAGGGTTATTGCTAGCTCTTGCTTTCTCTAATGGGAACCACGCAGCGTCTAAATTGCTTCTGTCCGTTTTTCCCCAAACACCCGACCTGTAGTTAGTCATGTTTTCCAATTGATGGACTTCGGTATCTTACTGGTTATTTTGCTTTACACTCAGTTCATGATAGAACCTTCTTTCATCTGCCCGAAATCGATCCAGTTTGCACAAAGACTGCATTTGTAGGCCTAGTTCTGTGGCCCAACGTTCTAGCGGCTGCCACAGCTGCACAATATACAAGAGTTTGCACCTCTAACGCAGTATGTGTTGCATTCAAATGCATAGGTAAAACCTTGCTGTTCAGGTGTTCTGTTAGTGCACGCAGATCCTTTGTGATGTTCATCTTGGGCAGAGAATGCCTTTGTGTTGGTTCTACATATCTGAACTCTCGTAAAGCATGACTAAAATTCCTTTCAAGGTGCTGTAGTTTTTCTGGCGGTGGGATTTCAAGAAAAATCCCAGTGGACCGGTACAACTACTGTAAGCAACAGTGGCGCCCATTCGACGGGAGCAGAGGGAGCGGCGGCTCCCCCTAGTCTGGGGGGTAGGTGGTGGTCCGACGTCTTGGGGGTGGATGGGGGTCCGGTGAATTAAAAAAAAGAAGCAGATTAGAGTTTGAATTTTAGATCTGAAAAAGTGTAGAATAATAAGAATAAACGCTACTACACAAAAAATGTACCGAATTATTTATTAATTCAAATTTATGCGCGCCAGAAGCTCTGGTGTGAGCATTTAAAATGTTCTCAATGTTAAGTTTTGGCATCAGTGGTTTTAGATATGGACGTTGTAAATAGTGCAATTATGAAACGAAAATTAATTCTCAGTGCCAAAAAGTGCCCAATATGTGATAAATTCTTCTCACTGAATAAGAATAGTCATAACATAAATAAGCATATAGAATATTGCTGTGACGCTTTCAGTATCCGTGAAGGAAGGAGGTTCGCTCCCCCAGCCGAAATTTGAAAGTGCGCCACTGCTAAGCAATTTGGGCCGTTTTAATTGTAGCATTGAACCGCTTCCTGATTCTCAACCAGTGGTGCAGTCGAGGCCTGGCGGGCCCTGGCGCCGCCAGGCCGCTTTCTTGTCGTGCAAAAAATTGTTCTACGCAGTATTAAGAATTTAATTTGAAAACAGTATGGAACCCACTTTATGTCAGCAATACGTTATAAAAATATGTTTATCGCGATGGATCATAGATTATATTATAATTCGGAATTTTCAGATTACATGACGCATGTTTGTGGAATTTTACCAACTTATAAATTGATTCTGTTGACCGAATTCATTTCAAATAGCGCAGATAATAATCTATGCTCAAATCACAGAATTATTTTCCGCTCAAATATGTTGTTTTTCAAAGGGATTGAGACGACACTTATCTTAACGATTTGTCGACAACATTTTTTGGCCAAATTATAAGTATTTGAATTTAAAAATTGAGAACGCGGATTATCGAAAGATGGACCGAGTTGTTGTTAAAAGTGTGATATTTTTTAATATAATATAGGTATTCGACTTTTTCTTTCTGACTCTGATTCAATTTATTATCCCATTTTTAAATTCGTTGGAAAATTTAAAAAAGTTCAATAGTGACAAAATGGCGGCGGGTTTTCTGGAAATTTTCAGTCAATTTATTCAAAATCCCGCCGTTTTTTTCTCTTGATTTTTTTCTATGTTCGTCCTTATGTAAATAGTATATATTTCATGATACTCTGCCCTGTGCACGCGGCTTTGTGAGAAGAGACAATTTTTTTGTATGAAAAACGAAAATTCCCGTTTTTTGACAAAACGACACAAGATAAAAAAAAGTCAAAGGAATAAAATTGTTTCTCTAAAAGGATTCAAGATTTTTTTTTAACAATACAATTTTATAATGTCCTAAAAAAACAAAGAAGAACCTAAATTAAGAGTTTCAACAACTTTATATAAAACTTTTTTCTTTGAAGTCGGCACATAAAATTGTATTCTTGAGAAAAAAATAAATCTTTAAGGATTTTATACGTATTTTCCCAAAAATCGCAAAAAGAAACAATTTTTCTCCCTTTTTTATATCTTGTGTCGTTTTGGCAAAAAATGTGATATAACAATGAAATATACTCTTTACATTAGGACGAATCTAGACACAAATTAAGAGAAAAAAGGTGGAATTTTGAATATATTCAGAAAAACCTCCGCCATTTGGTCACTTTTGAACTTTTTTTATTTGCTAACGGATTCAGAAAGAGGAAGAGAAATGCTATCAGAATCAGAAATAAAAAGATAAATACCTGAATTAGATAAAAAAATATCACACCTTATCAAAAACAACCTATTTGAGTAGATTTTACAGTTAAAATATATTGAGGACAAGTGAGTGTCCGAGTTTCAGAGTCTCAGACACTTGTAATCAGCAAACATTGGCAAACTTTTAGTATAGGAGTTTTGTCAGTAAGGGGCCGTTCAAGTATTACGTAAGCATAATTTTCCGTATTCCCCCCCCCCCCCCATTGTAAGCATATTTTTGCATTACAAATATACAACAATAAGCATCTACTTAGACCCCCCTCTCCCTCTCAAAATGCTTACGTAATACTTGAATAGCCCCCTAAGCAGGTAAATCTTGCGAAAAAAAAATTAATTTTGCAATTAGTGATTTGAGAATAAAATATTCGGAATCTACCGTTTTTCAATACCTGACTTTTGTAATTTGTTTGAAAAAGTTCAAAGTTTGATAAGTTTAAAGAACACAATTGAAGACTGAGAACGAAAACTATGTAGGTGAAGCTCACTTTTGTCGAAAATCATTTTTTTGCAGTTTCGAATAGTTTTGGGTTTTGGCCCATCGATAAATGATAGAAAAATGTAAAGAATAAAAATTCATTTTGCCAAAAAACGTTGCTAAACCCTGCTGGAATCAGAAAGATTGAAAAAGATAGAAACTGCGGATAGGAAAAGATAGACCTATTATATCTCTCTCAATGGGTAACATTGCATCCCTAAAACGCTATCTTTTCCTATCCCCAATCTCAATAATTTTCTACCTCTACCTTTTGTGAACAATCATTCTTATCTTTTTCTATCACTTAGTCTATTTACCTATTAGGAATTGCAATATTTTTAAATCTCTTTCTCTATCTTTTGTAACCGAGGAGCTTTGTCTTTTTCTTTACTTCATTTTATCTCTTCAATATACATTTCAATCTTTGTCTATCTCTTTTTCTATCTTCCGCCATTGAGCACTCTTATCATTTTCTATCCCTCAAAATTCGGGAATCCATCGAAAAGTTAGGAAATTTATTTAAAACAATAATTTGAAGTTGACCACGTACAAGAAAGACAACGTGACGTTCATGATTATACTATATACCTATACACTTAAAATCTACTTCCATACCTTAGTCGACAACTGTGTCGAACTTGGCAAACCGGTTTGCCCGGCCTCTACTTATAGGCCCGAAGACTGATATCACTTGTTGGTTACTTTTACCGTCAGGCAGCTAGCGACAGAACCTTCAGGTTGGCGTTGATAAGAGTATGGATAGGATGAGATAGAGAAGAAGGGATTGGAAAAGATAGATGTGAATTTAGATTGACAAAGAGATAGAATAAGGTAGACGTAAATAGATGTAGGATACGATGAGATAGAGAAGAAAAGATTAAAAAAGATAGGAGGGAATTTAGATTGGCAGAGAAATAGAAAAATATTGACGTGGATAGATAAAGGATAGGATGAGATAGAAAAGACTGCATTGAAAATGGTAAACGTGAATTTAGATTGAATTATAGATAGAAAAAGATAGACGTTGATAGATCTATGATACGATGAGATAGGGAAGAGGAAATTGAAAAAGGTCACGGAAATTTAGATTAACCGCGAGTTATAAAATATTGACGTGGATAGATAAATGATAGCATGAGATGGCGAAGAGGGTATAGAAAAATGGTACAAGTGAATTTAAATTGACAAAGACACAGAATAAGGTAGACGTAAATAGATGTAGGATACGATGAGATAGAGAAGAGGAGATTAAAAAAGATAGATGGGAATTTAGATCGACAGAGAGATAGAAACATATTGGCATAGATAGATAAAGGATAGGATAAGATAAAGAAGAGGGGATTGAGAAAGATAGAAGGAAATTTATATTTAGAGAGAGATAGTACAAGATTGACGTGGATAGATGTAGGATACGGTTGGGGGTAATGCGAAATCAAAACAGGATAACGAATAAGGGGGTTTTCATCGATCACGATTTGACGAGAAAGAAAAGGGACGTGCAGAGAATGCTGAACGACAGGGCTAGGAGGGAGAGGAGTGAAGGGAGAGCGGCGAAGGTAGGATATCGGAAAATAAGAGTAGACGAGAAAATGTGGGTGTGGGACGAGGAGAAAGAGGTGTTGAAGGAAGTGCAAGGGAATTTGTTTCGTAGGAAATAGGGTGGTGGGGGTAAAGCAGGGTGGAGGAGTAGTAAAGGTGCTGTACTGGAACGTAGCAGGGGTAAAGAAGAAAGACGAGGAGTTCTGGAGCTATATCCAGTAATTTGATGTTGTGGGACTGGTAGAAGCGTGGGTAGAGAGAAAGGAATGGGATAGAATAGAGCCAAAGCTGCCATAGGGGTATAACACATGGGTCATTAAGTCCCGGGACTGACACACATATGGCGCCGCCAATGCCATGCCACTTTGCTTTTCGGTAGTACCAACCTTCAAAAGAAACGTGTAAAAATTTCATGAGATTCGGTTCAGTCGTTGTCGAGATATTGAAGGTTAAGTGACGCTACATTTGTTCTTGTTTAAACAATGGATACAAACGAGTTGTGTGTGTTAATCACTGTTTTTTAATGGGGAAAAATACCGTTCAAGCTCAGCAATGGCTTGAAAAGTGTTACCGAGAAAAGTGCCCATCGAAAACAACCATTTTCCGATGGTATGCAGATTTTAAATGCGGTCGAACAAACACCGAAGACGCGGAGCGCCCAGGTCGTCCAATTGAGGTGGCAACGCAAACGCGGCACCCACTTGGAAAAAAATTTTGTCATACGCAATGTTCATGCACAATTTTGAACATGGTGCCTTTTGACATCTCTAGGATGTCAGCTATCTCTTGCAACTTCACTTTACGATCGGACAAAATAATTTTCCTAATTTTTTTGATGTTTTCGGGCGTTTCCAGCTCAATTGGACGACCTGGGCGCTCCGCGTCTTTGGTGGTTGTTCGACCGCGTTTAAAATCTGCACACCGTCGGTAAATGGTTGTTTTCGATGGGCACTTTTCCCGGTAACACTTTTCAAGCCATTTCTGAGCTTGAATGGTATTTTTCCCCATTAAAAAACAGTGTTTGATTAACACACCAAACTCGTTTTTATCCATTGTTTAAATAAAAACAAATGTAGCGTCACTTAACTTTCAATATCTCGACAACGACTGAACCGAATATTATCAAATTTTTACACGTATCTTTTGAAGGTTGGTACTACCGAAAAACAAAGAGGTATGGCATTGGCGGCGCCATATGTGTGTCAGTCCCGGGACTTAATGACCCATGTGTTAGGTGGAGACTACAGGAGGCGGTAAAGATAGGAGAGGTAACGTGTAAGTTTGTGACAGTGTACAATAGGGATGGGATGGCAAGATTTAAAGAAAGGGTGGAAAACTTGCTAGGCGAAAGAGAGGAGGGTATGGTGCTACTGGGGGTGGGGGGCTTCGAAGCGAGGATGTGGAGGGAAGACGCCTTTACAGGGAAGGGAAGAGTTTCGAAAGGAAATCGAAAGATAAGATGATAAATAAGGAGGGGGAGATTATAAGGGACTAGATGGAGGATAGAGGCTGGGCGGTGGCGAATGGTATGGTAACAGGAGAAAAAGAGGGAGAATACACATATGTAAGTAAGGTAGAGGTCTCGGTGATAGCAAAGGTGATAGACTATGTAGTCATCAATATGCAAGGGCGGGAGGAGACGGACAGATTCGCAGTGGAAGGGAGGTTAGCATCAGACCATCAGCCATTAGGGTTGTGGATAAGGGGGAGAGAGGCGAGAGACAAGGTGGGGAAGAAGTGTCGAAGGAGGAGAGGGTGAGCTGGGCGAGGGAAGCGATAGAGAAGTATCAGGAGCAGTTAGGGAAGGTACGCTTTCTAGGGGAGTCGGTGGAAGAGATATTGGAGAATTTAAAAGAGAAAGTGAAAGGGTGTGTGCAAAAGAAGGTATTCAGAAAGAAGTAGAAAGGAATGGTGAAGCCGTGGTGGGATAGGGAATGTAAAAAGATGAAAGGGAAGGTGAAGAGGACGTACAAGAAGTGGAAAGAGGATGCTGCGAAAATTGTGGAGTACGTAGAACTGAGGAAGGGGTTTAGATTGATGTGCAAGAACAAAGAACAGAGGGGGACGTGTGGAAGATAATAAATAGGTTTAGAAAGCGTAGAGTGGGGATAAGCAAGAAGATAGGGAGTGAGGAGTGGAGGGAGTTTTTTAAAGAATCATTTCAGGGCTCAGATTCAAGGAAGAGAGTTGATGGGAGTAGAAGAACGAGGGAGGCAGAGATGGAAGAGTTGAATGACGAGGGGATAGAGAAACAGATAAGGAAGTTAAGAAGGTCAAAGGCAGCAGGGCTGGACGGGGTAGACAACGAAGCGTCGCTGCTTACTACACAAGAGGTTAGGGTGAGGCTGAAGGAGGTAGTGAAAAAAGTATGGTGGGGGAGGGATTCCCAGGAGGGTGGAGAGAAAGGTTAATAGTGCCACTGTGTAAGAAAGAAGATAGGGATAGGCAGGAAAATTATAGAGGGATTACGCTAATGAATACGGCGTATAAAGCAGACGCGATGGTGGTGGCGGAGAGGCTGCGGAAGGATGTCGAGAGGAACGGAATAATGCCGGAGACGCAGGCGGGCTTTAGGGCGGGTAAGCGTACTTTTGACAATATCTACGTTCTGCAGCACGTGGTGGATAGAGAATTAGCGAAGAAGGGGTCGAGAGTGTACAAGTTTTTTGTAGATCTCAAAGGCGCGTTTCCTTCGGTGGACAGGGAGAGGTTGTGGGAGGCGATGGAGGAGAGGGGAGTGGAGAGAGGCCTGATCGAGAGGGTAAGGGAGATAGATATATGAAGAAACCAAAGATGAGAGGAGGGGGGGGGGTCTCAGAGGGATTCTGGATGGATAGGGGGTTGAATCAAGGGTGTCCGCTTAGCCCAACGCTTTTTACGATTTTAATCGCGGATACGGAAAGTAAGCTGGAGGCCTGTAGTGGTAGGAGAAGTTAGGGTCGGAGGGGTTAGAATCTGGTCACTAGCGTATGCAGATGACATAGTGTTTCTGGCAAGAAGCGAGGAGGCCTTAAAGGAAATAATGAAGAGGATCAGAAGATACCTGGATAAGAATAGGTTAGAACTGAATGCGGAAAAGTCCAAGGTTATGGTGTTCAGAAAAGGAGGTGGAAGGGATAAGTGAGGGGAGTGGAAGTGGAAGGGAAAGGCGGTGTAGGAGGTGAAAGAGTTTGTGTACCTGGGCTTCTTGTTTCGGAGGAATGGGGGAGTGGAGGGTCACATAAAAGAAAGAGTGTGGAGGGCAAATGTGGGGGTGAGGCAGGTGTGGGTATTGGGAAAGAAGTTATTCGCAGATGATTTTGGAAGGAGAAAATGAAATTTTTTGACTCACTAGTGATGAGTGTGCTATTGTATGGAGTAGAGGTGTGGGGGTGGAAGGAAAGTGAAGAGGTAAATAGGACACAGGAGAGGTATGTAAAGTGGACACTGGGGTTGGCAAGGAACACGCCTAATTATATTGTGTTAGTGGGAGAAGGAGAACAGTAAAGCGGGTGGTAAGATGGAGGTGGAAAGGGAAAGATATTTTAGAACGAATGGACTGCAGTTGGATGAAGTGAGAAGGATGCACGAGGAAGGAAGGTACATGAGATAGTTAAGAAAAATGGCATGGAGAGAGAGAAGACAGCAGGGAAAGAGAGAATAAGAGAGTCAAGGTTTAACGGGAACTATATGTGGATTATGCCAAGGGCGAGAGCGCAATATTTGTGTGAGAAAGGCGAGAAAGGAAGTCAGGAGCTTATAGCGACGATGAGATGTGAGTTCATGGAGGGTTTTAATAGGGTCTGGCTTTCTAGGGAGAAAAGGATGTGTGAACTGTGTGGGAGGGGGGATGCAAGAGTGGAGCATGTGGGAGGAGTGCGTGGAGGTGGAAAAGAGTGGAATAAGCATAGAGATATTGATGTATAAAAGGGGGGACAAAAGGGCAGTAGCATGGGTGAAGGTGGTGTTGGGTAAGATGAAGAAGAAGAGAAGGAAGGAGGAATGGAGAAGGAAAGAGTGTAAATAGGAGAGGAAGTAGATATAAGTAATCTGCAAATATTGTAAATAGTGGATAAGTAGTAGGTATTATCCGCAGAGGCAGAGTTTGGCAATGCGAGGCAAAGCGAGAAAGCAGGGATATGCGTGCGAGGCGAGGCGGGCAAGGCGATAAGAGCGAGCGGTCTTAGAGATAAGATATGGATGGATGTTAGTTTTTAAGGGTTAGGAAAATTCTGTAAAAAA
The DNA here is from genome assembly GCA_932195095.1 of Andricus curvator. NCBI lineage: Eukaryota > Metazoa > Arthropoda > Insecta > Hymenoptera > Cynipidae > Andricus > Andricus curvator. Next base: position 204,033 of record CAKNYM010050091.1, read on the forward strand.
TGGAAGTGTGAGAAGTCAATTTTTTAAGGCCAGCAGGCTGAAAAATAAACGTTTATCTAGATAGAGAAGATGGGATTAGAAAAGATAGTCGTGAATTTAGATTAAAGGAGAGATAGAAAAAGATAGACGTTGATAGGAGTAGGATAGGATGAAATAAAGAGGAGATTGAAAAAGATAGACGGAAATTTAGAATGACAAAGAGATAGAAAAAGATTGATGTGGATAGATAAAGGATAGGATGAGATAGAAAAGGTGTTTTAAAAGGTAGACGTGAATTTACAATTTTACATTGACAAAGAGATAAAATAGAATACATTTTCTCTATCCCTTTCTATCATAAAGATTCAAAATTACTCAAAGAGATAGGGTCTCCACCTTCTTACTTCCACCAGCAGGAAAGCTGAGGTGGTTATTGAGAAATGATTATGACAACTAGGTAAAGCCCATTTTGTTTTTTCTCAATCTTACTAAGAGAAATTATGGGGAATAAACTTATGTTTTGTTCCGTGTGATGTTTTTTTTTTTATACTGAAAGATCATTCTCAAAGATTTTGAAGTATTTTCTATATTTAAAACATAAAAAAATGCAATTTCAAATAATTGTGAATGACAACTAGGTGAAGCCCTTCGTTTCTCCTGTACTCTACAGTAAAAATTGAAATTATATATATATATATCGACGCCTCCATTCAATATGAGTCTATCTGCTGACAGCGCCCTGTATGAAACTATGCGCTGTGTATAAGCATAGGGAATAGTCTCATACGCGGCGCTGTCAGCACATAGACTCATATTGAATGGAGGCGTCGATATATATATATATATATATATATATATATCAGGGACACGAGCGAAACTTTCGTTCCATTTCGTTACTGCCAATTAAAACAAATCATTTGCCAACAGCCATACCACGCTGAAAAAACCAGTTCTCGTCAGATCACTGAAGTTAAGCAGCGTTGGGCGCGGTTAGTACTTGGATGGGTGACCATTCGAGACTACTGAGTGCTGTTGGCACATCGTGGGTGTGGTGAGCCCACACTTGTAGTTATTTACTACAAGAAACTATCCACCTAGAAACACTACCCGAATCGGGTAGTGTCACGCCTACCCTGAAAGGGAAATGGCTTAATGGTATATAATTGTATTTGAATCCAATCATCAATGTAATTTCAGATATTATATGGCAACGGCCATACCACGCTGGAAACACCAGTTCCCGTTAGATCACTGAAGTTAAGCAGTGTTGAGCGCGGTTAGTACTTGGATGGGTGACCGTCTGATACTACTGCGTTGCTGTTGGCGGTGGTGGGTGTGGTGAGCCCACACTTGTAGTTATTTACTACAAGAAACTATCCACCTAGAAACACTACCCGAATCGGGTAGTGTCACGCTTACCCCTTGAGGCTCGCCGAAAGGGAAATGGCTTAATGGTATATAAATATAAATATAATTTCGGCCAAACCTAGAGATAGCAGATCAAAGTTTAGTAAAAAAATAATTTTTTCCTATCAATAACGAAATGGAACGAAAGTTTCGGTTGGGTCCCTGATTTAAATTTTGTATAACTCGACTTGGTTAACGAGAGAGTTTTATAATCCAGCATCATAATTATATACTCCAAATTTTGTAAATATTTGTTGCTTCATAAAAATATTAATGATTTCGCAATAATAACCATACATTTTCATGAACTTTGCAATCATTTTTATAATTTTTCTGGTAACTATACAGAAATTTTCGGTTAGATTGAATATATCTTTTTTTAAGTTGCATGTAAACTTCAAAAATTCAATTTCCTAAGTTAGAAACTATGAAATTATCTATGAAAATACCGGTAGGCCTAATTTTTGTATGACTACGCCACTGTTCTCAACCATTTGTTTTGACTATTTTTCCTGGGCCTATTTTTTCTATTCCAACCAGCCCTGTATTATACATTTGTGTGATTTGCGTTTACCTTAATTTGTAAACAAACTGTCAGTTTATGGAGGTTACATATACTTTATACAAAATACATTATTTGTGAACGAATTGCATGTTGATTCATTGAACACTGAAGAGCAAACTTACCAAAATTGACAGTATGAATTCTCCCACCAATTCGGTCTTTGGCTTCAAGAATAGTCACATTTTTTAAACCTTTCTGGAGCAGCCGACATGCAGCTGCTAATCCAGATGCTCCAGCTCCAATAATTAATATTTTGGGATGCGACATAATTTTTGGCAGAAACAATTTTTTGAACTATGTGTATTACTTCGTATTGCGCAATGATAACACCAGGAACAGTAGAATGGTGTCAAACAATTTCACAATATAAATTGAAATGAAAAAAGTAAAAATACGTTTAAGCATCAGCGACTTTTGCTTGGTTTTGAAAAGTTTTGCACGTGCGAATGTTTAACACAGGAGGCCAATCATGTGGCGCAGGCCTACACGACTGTGTGAATAGAAATGGCCGAAGAGTGGGTTTAGGCGGGGCACAGAGGGGTGCAGATTAGTTCAAAAAGTGGTGGTAGGTGGCGCAAACCTTTTGATGATGAGGGACGTAGAGAGGCAAGAGGATTGCGCAGTCATGAAAGTGACATAAAAGTGAGGTTATGTTTATGTTTTTTATAAGTGTAATTTTTCAACTTGTCTGCAAAAGCAAAATATAATTCATCTGTAAATTCCAAAAACCACACTTTGGTATGGTAATTTGGTAATTATGGTAATTTTTTCAAACATTAAAACAAAATAATCTAAATACCTCAAGAAGAAACTGAGATATAATGGTTTATAAATTATTTCCCGCATACTAATTTTTGTTTAACAATCCATACTGGCATAACAGAATATAATTTTTAGTAATGCTACTACTTGCATGGATTTGTGCGCACGTTTGTATACATTGATGGTTTGCATGTGTTGAATTAAATTTTTAATTGAAGATACATTAAATAATTAATGCAAAATCCAGGAAATAATAAGCAGAAAATATGTCGAAATTATTACACACATTTTTTCTGTATTTCCAGTGTGATATTTACAGAATCTTGCATCTATCCTTCAATTTATTGTCGACTAAAAATTTTCATGACATTTTCAAAAAGCAAGTCAGGCAAAATATACCTATAATATACGCATATTTTGTAAATTTTATTAATTTTTTTGCAATTTTTTCAAACAGAAAATTTCAAACAGAAAAAAAAGCGTGAATAAAATTTCTGATCGAATATAAATTGAAGAATTGATGAGAAATTCTGGAAGTAACACACAAAAAGTACGAAAAACATATTTGTAGTCATTTTTACATATTTTCTGTTTAGTATATCCTGGATTTTGGATTAATTATTTAATTTATCTTGAATTAAAAATTTAATTCAACACACTCAAACAATCAATGTATACATACATGCGCACTAATGCATGCTCACAGAGTCTTAGTTATTAAAACGGTGGTAGGTGGCGTTGAATTCCGCCATTTCTTTTACACACAGTCGTATAGGCCTGATGTGGCGTTTACGACAATTCACTCTGAGCTTGCTCTGAGCTCGAAGGGGAGCTCAACCAATGAAATTAATGAGACTGCATAGCCGTCAGATTATATCCTAAAAAGAAGTTGAGCTCCCCTTCGAGCTCAGAGGGACTGAGCGAGAGTTGGCGCCTTTTGCTACTGCGCTTGCGTTCGGGCGGCGCACTGGTTGGCCGCAGTTGGCGCGCAATTCAGAATTGAATCTTAAAACAATTCTTATAATTGAAATGAATAATTATTTAAAAATGCACAAGAATGTATATAAATTGTACAAATTCTGATTTCAGACAAGAAACAAATTTATAACACATATATTTTTTAAATAACAGTTTATTTTCTTTGACTTCCAAAGAATAACTTATATTTCACAAAACATTTAATCTCAGAAGAAATTTGTTTAAAAAGTAATTCAATTGAATGTTTTGTGAAATATAAGTTATTCTTTGGAAGTCAACTGTTATTTTGAAAATATATGTGTTATAAATTTTGTTCCTGTCTAACATCAGAAGCTGTACACTTTATATATATTTTTCAATTATTATTTATTTAAATTACAAGAATTGTTTTTAATTCCAATTTTGAATTGCGCGCGAACTGCGGCCAACCAGTGAGCGGCCCGAACGCAAGCGCAGTAGCAAAAGGCGCCACATTGGCACCATTGACGCCATTGACTGTAATCAGGGTTGGTCAGTTATGCGTAACTCGAGTATTTTCTACGAGTAATACGTTTTTGACGTAATATACGTCGAAAATAGTAGAAAACCGTAGAAAACTCTTGTAAGTTACGTTTCCAAGATTGCCGACTTGTAAAATCAGTGTTGACATGCACATAACCTCACTTTTGAAATATAATAATTATTAATCATTCTGTTGAATGCGTTATAGTAATTGTAAATAATAATTATGCCTGGGCTGGACAAAAATACCCAACATCATAATGCAATCCCATGGAAGGATTTGTTTTTTGTGCGGAAGAAGGAAGGACAGAAAACTTTCACAAAGTGTCTTCTGTGATAAGATGTTAGAAAATACTAGCCTAAAATGTCTAGAAAGCCACAGCTATGTAAATAATTGTTGTTTCTTTCGATAATAATTATTATGGATCATATTGAATAAAATATATGTCATACAGCAGGGTCTCCCTAATTATAACCTCAAACTGCTTAAACATTTATTCAAATGCAAGGAATTTTTAAACATTGGCATTTGGCGCGAGATTCACGAGTGAACATGGCGTCCACGACCCACAAGAAAAATAGGTTATGAGAAGTATTTTTCGATATGGACGCATGCGCACTAAAAGTTTCCATTCGGACGTAATATACGTCAAATCACGTAGAAAAATAAAGAGGTAATATACGTGGTAATATACGCGTAGAAAACCACGTATAATACGTGGAGTATTATACGTTACCAACCCTGTGTATAATACATATCAAAGATGTCGGACGTAATTTACGCGGGCGGGACTGCATTTGACAGATTTGAATAATTGACATAACCTCTTATAAAGCTGTTCAATCGATTTAATTTGAATTTTGAGAGAAAAATGTTAAGAACAAGTAGAAAAAAAAACTTTTCAGGGGGGATACTGTGGGAAAAAATTAATTTCGAGCGTCAGAAGTTGGAAAGTAAAAATGTTACGAAGTGTTTACTTTTTCAACAAGTTTTTAAAAACACAGGTTATAAGCGACTAAAGGCCCACATGTATGTAAACAAATATCTATTCATCAAAAATTATTTATTAAAATAATTCATCATTAAGTATTTAATTTAATAAACTTATAGGTTAGGATACCATGTTTTCGTACTTATGCTTGTGTTCCACATGCACGAAAACGTTGCGGATGATAAAGTACGATAAACATGTATAATAAACATGTATATTATTTTTTCAACTAATTTGTTCAGGAAAGTGATAAATAATTACGCATAATTAATTAATTGCTCAATATTAGTTGTTTCTGTAAGTCAATTGGGTATTTTTGAAATAACGAATTAAAAAATCCCGCCCATATAGTCACGTGAGGAAATGTAAAATACATTTGTAGAAAACTGAGGACGTAATATACGTAGTAATATACATGTCGAAAACCGTGTAATATACGTGAGGTATTATACGTACCCATCTCTAGCAGTAGTGCAGAGGGTGCAGAGTGCCCGTGATGCAGGGCTGGTAGCGTATAATACTCCACGTATTAGACGTGGTTTTCTACGCGTATATTACCTCTTTATTTTTCTACGTAATTTGACGTATATTACGTCCGAATGGAAACTTTCAGTGCGCATGCGTCCATATCGAAAAATACTTCTCATAACCTATTTTTCTTGTGGGTCGTGGACACCATGTTCACTCGTGAATCTCGCGCCAAATGCCAATGTTTAAAAATTCCTTGCATTTGAATAAATGTTTAAGCAGTTTGAGGTTATAATTAGGAAGACCCTGCTGAATGACATATATATTATTCAATATGATCCATAATAACACGAAGTACTACAAGGAGACCGCACACCATGTATTTCACCTGGCGCCATTTGGCGATCGCCTTTCCTCCGATTTTCTCCATAGCGAGATTCCTTCCCAGACGAGAGCGCCTCTTCAGAGAAAATTTATAACTAAATTGTCGTCTGCTACTATAGGAATCGTAATTCCTCACTTTGCCACATGTGGCGCTCTCATCTCGGAAGAAATAAAAATCCGAGGACAGGCGATCGCGCTTGTGGGCTGTTTACCACCATCACCGCCACAGGCGTGCGGTCTCCTTGTAGTACTTCGTGCATAATAATTATTATCGAAAGAATCAACAATTATTTACATAGCTGTGGCTTTCTAGACATTTTAGGCTAGTATTTTTTAACATCTTATCACAGAAGACACTTTGTGAAAGTTTTCTGTCCTTCCTTCTTCCGCTCAAAAAACAAATCCTTCCATGGGATTGCATTATGATGTTGGATATTTTTGTCCAGCCCAGGCATAATTATTACTTGCAATTACTACAACGCATTCAACAGAATTATTAATAATTATTATATTTCAAAAGTGAGGTTATGTACATTTCAACACTGATTTTAAAAGTCGGCCATCTTGAAAACGTAACTTACAAGAGTTTTCTAAGGTTTTCTACAGTGATGGGTAAGTAAAATACTCGTGGTAATTTACTTGGTTTTCTACGGTAATTTACCTGGTATTTTACGCCATCAGTTTCTACATGATGTAAATTACGTCTTGTTCTATATATGAGGGCGCCACCTCTGTGGCGGGAAATTGAAAACTTGAATCAGACAGCCAATCAGAGGTTTTCTACATGTATTTTACACATTCGAGGTATTTGACGTAAAATACCTCCTTTAGGTTTCACACTTAAAAAACTTCCAGTTACGCGTAACTGCACATCCTTGGTTGACATTATTGTTTTTTAATCAACAATATAGGCATTAAAAAAAAACCCTCACGAATGCCGATACCAGAAATCCCAAAAAGTGAGGTTATGTACAGTTCTACAGGTCCGCCATCTTGGCACGTAATTTACTAGGTATTTTACCTGTTTTCGACGTAAAATACTTCACTTAGGTATTTTACGTCAAAAACCTCCAGTTACGCGTAACTGCACATCCCTGGGGTGCTATTCTCGAGACCACTCTAATATTTTTAGCATGCTAAAATTTTAGAGCGGTTGTTTGGTGCACTAAAATATTTCGAGCGATTTCGGTATTCTCGAGATTGGTTCTTGACCGCTCTAAACGAAAATGGTGTAC
>CAKNYM010050091.1:216303-236417 GCA_932195095.1 Andricus curvator
TTTTTTTTTTATTCCTATTCTTATTTTCCTCGGTATAACTTGACGACAAGGGGATAACAGTGCACTCCTCCAATTCTACAGCTGGCATAGTTATATTTATGTCTTCTGCAATAGAATTAATTACTAAAAGCTTTACTTTTCCCTCATGAGCAGTCACCAATGACTCTCCTGCAAATATTCCTGGCCCACAATTAATCCGTCTCACATATATAAACCTCTCTAAGGCTTGTCTTCCTTAGACGCATCTCAACTAGGATCTTTTTCTGGCAGGAATACTCAAAGAAATATTCAATAAAAGGGAATTTATCATTCCCAAACTGTACAGTATCATCCGAGAAATTCAAGATTGCCTTGTGCAATCTTAAAAATATTCTTCCAATTATACCATCCTGTTCTATTGGAAAATTATCAGGGACCAGCTGGAAAGGTGCTTGCACTCCCTTCATCGTCATAATCATTTCCCTTTAAAAAAATTTGGTTCGTACTCGCTTTTAGTTTCGTCACGCTTTTTCTTTACTGGACATTCTCTAATCATGTGTCCATCTTGGTTACAATAAAAACAACTAGACATCTTCCTTCTCTCAATAAATTGTCTTGTTCTCACGTTAGGACAATTTGTCCTATAATGGCCCATTTCTTGACATAGAAAACACTGGACCTTACTTAAGTCAGGTTTTTCTCGCTTGACAATTTTTCTAGATCTATCTTCAGCAGAGAAATGCGCAATTCGTTTTTGATTTACATTTCCGTGAAGATTATTTCTAACCGTACTTACTGGTTCAATTTCAGATTTATTGTGGACCTTATCCCAGCTCTTGAGTTGCAAGTCAACCTGATTCGCAAGGGAAATAGCTTGGTCTAGAGTCGCGATTTCTTTATCATGGATTTGCAAGTAAGTATCTCTATCAAGACCCCTCAAAAAATTATTTACTGATGTTAGTCTATAGGCTTCACAAATTCCAACTCCACGTTCTCCCGGTGTAGTTTTAAGCACTTGGGTAATTAATCTGTTCAAAATTTGACTAACTCGAGCCCCGTATTCTGAGATAGTTTCATTTGATTTTTTCATAACGATAGATAATTCCTGAGCTAATTGACTGACGTCTTCCTGTCGGGAATAAAGCTGATTTAATATTTTTAAAAGTCCATCCAAGTCAGTTCCAAATCTATCCTGAATGTGAACTCTAGCTTCACCAGTAATTTTTGTTTTAATTAAGAGGGTCAGATATGGCAATTCTCTTAAAATTATTAAAGATTTTGCGGCTTGACAATGTTCAATAAACATTTTAACTGACATATTTTTCCCATTGAATTCAGGAATTAAATCGCGTACGATTTTTGAAATTCTTTCAGGATTCTGTGTTCCCGCTAACGAAATACCCGAACCATTTTCGAAAAAATAATCTTGAACTGAAGTTTCATGACGAACTAGTTCATGGTTGATAAACGGATGATTTGGAATACCTTGATCATTTCGCAACGAGTCAACGCCCGGAGAACTAACAGAACGGTCCCTAAATAGCAGATCAGGGGGACTTGCAACTTCCAAGGCTCTACTATTAAATGGAACGTCAGGGACCCTAGAGGGCCCAGGCTGAGGATCTTGATCTCTCATTCTGCGAACTTCATTATCGATCCTTGGAGGATTTCGTGAACTCCTGGTTCTCATCGTTCGCTTATCCTTAACCTTCGCTAGTACCTTAGTTCTAGGCATTTTATCAATGTTTCAGGTCCCAAGGATAATTATAATATTATAATTATACTATATATTTTTTTTATAATCAGGTAAATTATAATATCCTTTGTTATTTATTAATTATAATGTTCAAAAGTTAAGTAATTTAAGATTAAATCAATACTTATTCCTTTTCGAGCATTAGATATGATTCGAATAATTAATTAAAAGACTTATATAATTAATGTAAATAAAATCAATTTAATGCCAAAATCTTAATTTTAAGATTTTTTTTTAAGGAAATTGAAATAAATTACCATTTAATTAAATGTACTTTATTCCAAGTTAATTCCTTGAAACCTGAACTCACAAAAATTATCTTCAGACTTACTACTTGTTGTTCGGCTCTAGAGTTATTGAGGCTCGCTCATCATTCAGCATTCAATTAATCCAATTTTGCACTTCACTATATTTTTAGCCCAATTCACTTCACTATATTTTTAGCCCAATTCACTTCACGGGTTTTCACTGCACTTCACCACGGAGATTTTCCTTGCAGATTTTCCAGAAGGCCTTTCTGCAGAGTTCCAGTGAGTTCCTAGCCGGGGAGACCAGACATCCTTCAGTCCCTCGGTGCGTCACCCTTCACGGGCCGTCCAACGGTGCCGGTACCCTTCACGGGTCCAGGGAATCAGGAACAGTGGGAGGGTTTATCCTCTGTCAAATTTCATGCACACTTTCGGGCCCAGAAACTACTATAATTCCATCCCCGGGTTATCCGAAGTGCACAGAAGATCTGACTGTTCGAGGAAATTATTAACAATTCCTCGTTTAAAGAAAGGAGACGTTTTCCTTTTTTATGTGGAAGATCGCTCGATTATTTTGCCTGCGACATTTTATTCCAGCAGCTTCAATTTTAACGATCAGGGGAAAAATCCAGTTCTGGTAAGACAGCGATCTTGAACTTCAAATTTGAATTATGGTCCAGTGACCCACTTTTCGTGCGGCACAACGGAAATGTCCTACCGACTGCGCCAATTGTAATGGCCACCAGCGCTGTGATCGAATTTCTTCTCCTGTAGAATTCTCAGCTTGGCTGCCATTGGTTGTTAGAATTAATCCTTCCGTTGATTTATTTTGATTAAAATCAAGAGCCGCGAAAAGGGGTCTCAACACAATAACAAGACATGATTTAGAGAAAAACTCAATATTTATTTAGGTTTAAATTATTATTATTCGTTAACTGTTCACAATAGTTCATAACTTTAACAATTTATTTAATAATATTTGAATCTACATTTTCAAAGAAAAGTCACAATTCTTGTTTTTATTAATAAGCATTAATAAAATTATAAATTAAATCAATTGAGTGTCAGTTCTCGATTTAAGACTACTACCAGCTGAGACGAAATTATTATTATTAAGTAAAACTCAAAATCTTTGCAAAGAAAATATTCTAAGTCCGAACTCAGATTAATTCGAAAGTTTTCTAAGTCCACAATCTTTAGCAAAGTGTCGCAGGTTTTTTATTTGAAGCTGGTAGAGTAATCGGCGGAGAACTGACTTTTTCCTCTCGGGGAAAAACAGACAGACCCTCGGCGAGAGCGAAAATCGTGGTGGGAGCTGCCCCACGCATTTTACTCTATCCAATTAAAATCCAGGATAGAAAAATCGTCATCACTTTTAGCCAATAGTAAAATAGGTTAAAGTATGAAATCTACGCCTCCGCGGTCTTGCGAGTCCGAACTTGTCTCCAACAAGTTCCAACACGCGACCCGCGAATCGTCCCAAAATCTCATACTTCATTAAAACCATGACATGTTTATGAGCACCAAACTCGCGCCTTCAAAGGTTCCCGCCACGACAGCGCGGCGCCGACACCCTTTGAACTCTAGCGGCTTTCACTCTTCGCTTTTTAGTGTCTAATTACAATCTAGATCACACGTTTCTTATTTCTAATACACTAAAGCCTCCTCTAGTTTGCCGACTAATAACTAATATGCATTTCTTATATTATAATTCTCGTTTACCATTATTGAGAGTAGGAAGATAATAATTACTTTTAAACATTAAATAATTCCTCAAGAATGATTAAATTCTGGTCGAAATTCCCCAAATTAATTGGGTTTTCATTGAAACCATTAAAATGATCAAACTTTCATTAACTTGTGTTCGTCCCCTTTAAAAGTTTTGTTCGCGCCAAGATTTGAAACGGCGGCCATGTTTACTTGGCGCCCTCAACGCCATCTATTAAAACTTAGTACGCAGATCAACCTATACCATTACATTTACGTTCAACGTTGACGTACGTAGACGCCGCAAAAAGGTAGGTCCGAGAAGTCAAAATCATTATGGCGCATGTGAAGCGGAGCTCTTCCTTCTTCATGCCTTTCAGCATCAAGGTGCAGTCCCGTGTTGGCAGAAAACGTCGGCGTAAAGCAGAATCTCAAGAGAGTAAAAGAGACAAATAGATCTGTCCGTCTCTTTCACTCTTATCCAAAATCTTATCAAAAATTTCTATAAATCTACCATTCATCACATCACGAAATGCCATATTAACTTCTGGATGGTTTATTTTAGAGTTCCTCTAGGGAGAGTTGTGTCACCGCTTACTCCGCCTCTGATTGGTGCCGCGAAAGCGGAATCGGATGTTTTGAAATTGGCGCGACTTTCAAGTCAAATTTAATGTTCAGACAATGATTGAATTGTAAATAATAGTTTCCCACATGTTACAGTCAAAATATACCTGCAATCGTGAAAAAAGAAGGTGCATTTCCGACTTTTATTACATTATTTCTTGAAAATTAAAATCTTAACTCACAAACAGCTGATTTCGAGTGAGGTATCCAATAATCTCGATTAATACTCTCCATCCATAATTGCTTAAGCTTAGGATCGTTTGGGATTTATCTTAAGTAAAAACCTTGGCCAGAACTATTACGGCAGTAGAGAATGCAACACGACACTATTGTTTTTTCATTAAAAAAGTGTATTTTCATAACAAACATTGTATGAAAATATATGACACATAACCTTTTCTTAAAGTTTTGCTTCTTCTTTGTTTTTGGCTTTTTGATTAAAGTTTTGCTGAGTGAGACATCTAGAATACTTTAAATGTTTCGCGCTTCGCTACGTATTTCCGATTCCGGTTTCGCGTCGGCTAGTGGAGGGGGTAACGTGACACAACTCTCCCTAGAGGAACTCTAGTTTATTTATATTTTTTTAATTTCCACAGTTCTACACGTGTTTTTTTTATGTATTTGATTTTGAGGTTAGTTTATGTTTCATATTCACAACTGTCACTTGTCAATACGTCGTATGTATTTCGTTTTGAGGTTACTTTTACAATTATGCATCACTTTTCGTCTGCTTTTAGTATGCCGTTTCTCGTTTAGAGTGGTATAGACCCACTCCATGCAAAGTGGTCTAAAATTTTAGCATGCCAATCGGAATTGGTACACTAATAATACTCGAGAATACCGATTTCGGCAAACCATTCTAAAATCAGCCATTTTAGCATGCTAAAATATTAGAGTGGTCTCGAGAATAGCACCCCTGGTTTTCTACTGTTTTCGACGTATATTACGTCAAAAACGTATTATACGTAGAAAATACTCGAGTTACGCGTAACTGACCAACCCTGCCGTGTTGGGAGCACTGGGCCAGCGATGGGCAGCCGTGATCAATATGACAAACTTGGGGTCTTTCATAACTGCTCGAGGTGTTTCTTTCTAGCTGGAATATGGCTGACGCGTAAGTACTTGCAGGTTTTTGAAATAAAATCTATTGACATCCAGTGATTTCACGGAAAATATTAATAAAACTAATTTACCAGTTCATTCTGTAGAATCTCATCTACATATTGCAATAAATATTTTATATTACTTTGCCGTAAACTTAGAATAATAATGTTAATAGTGAATCTAACCTAGAAAATGCGCATGTTGGAGTTACAGCTGATCATGACCTTTTATATTTAATTTAAAGTACTGTAAATAAAATTAATGTTGATAATATTCTTAATGCCGAGAAATGGTTAAATTCCGAAACAATTTAATAGCTTCCGACCTTTGTTGTTGGCGGAAGAAATTAGGATAATTAATCTATACGCAGGTTTGTTCTCAGATCCTAGTTGATTGTCAAAAAGATTTCAATCTATTTAAAAAAGTTGACTTTGTTGAAACGTCTTAAATTTTCGTGTATGTTTTAAAATAGTGACCGGCATCCAAAGGTAGTATTAAGTTCATGTTTCAAAAAAATTTGTCAACAAAATTGTTGCAGCGAGAGTGTTCATTAAAATTTTCTTAATATTCATCATTCTTTCTCAAATCCAATTATAATTAACAATAAATTAATCAATTACAGAAAGAAGGAGACCGTGGCTAAAAAGCTGCCAGCAGTACCAGAGTCTGTACTCAAAAGGCGTAAGCGCCGCGATACCGCCAAAGCAGTTCGCCTTCAGACCTCAATAAAGGTAATCATTGTTATTTGATCAATTTAATTTATCGAGATTATTATTTTACTTTTTTATTGGATTGGTTTTATAATATTAAAAAAATGCAGCAAGTTTGTGATTTTATTTTTTATGTCTCGTTTTTTTTTCTTTTAGAAACGTGCTGAAACTTACAAAAAACGGAAGGAAATCTTCAAGAGGGCCGAACAGTATGTTAAAGAATACCGAAGCAAGGAAAGAGACGAGATTCGTCTTAAACGTCAAGCGAAAAACCGCGGAAATTACTACATTCCTGGCGAAGCTCGTCTCGCTTTCGTCATGCGAATTAGGGGGTAAGTCATATTTTAATTTTTATCTTGTGTACAGTGTATTTATAGCTTCTCTTTTATATTAAATAAACTTAAAGTGCATCAAGCTGTTGGACTCACGCTCTAACCTCAAAAATTCAATTGCCTCATTTTACTCAAAAAAATACTAGCATTAAATATTTTTTCAAATTTTCTTCAAATTTAAATTTCAGCCGTTCAAACTTTAGTGCAGAATTTTTTTAATTGGTTAATTATTTTTTCTAACATAGGCATTGTGATCGAAGTTTCATTGTCTATCACTTCCTATTATGTTAGAGAGTAATATGCGATTTTTTCAGTCTCTTTTCGAATGCTTTTTCGTAAAGTTAAAAATTTCGCGCACATTTACATTTTTAAAGGAAGATAAATTCAAAGAAAAAATAAAGTCACATAAAAATCTTTATATAACTAATTAAGCAAATGAAGTTTCTTTTCAATTATGTAGGTAAACTCTTTAAATTTATTGTGCGACTTATTGGAAAATTTTTTAATAATTGTGCACTTGGATTGAAAACTTTTTGATTTCACTTATAAAACAAAAATTGTGGATCTGTAAAAATTCAATTAAACATTGAAAATGTGGATTCGTCTTTAACCGATTGTTCAACTTCTTTCAATCTAGAACATTAATCGTAAACCAGATTTATTGAACTTTATTTGGAAATTATGACAAAAAATACTAATAAGCATTTTCTTATTTTTTCAAATTTAGTGTTAACCAAGTTGCTCCCAAAGTTCGCAAGATCCTCAAGCTTTTCCGCCTTCTACAAATTAACAATGGCGTGTTCCTGAAGTTGAACAAAGCAACAGTGAACATGCTGCGTATTGTCGAGCCCTACATCACGTGGGGGTACCCCAATCTGAAGTCAGTACGAGAACTGATCTACAAAAGGGGATTTGCGAAAGTCAACAGGCAACGGATCCCAATTACGAGCAACAGCATCATAGAAAATCAGTTGGGTCAGTCACATTTTATTTAAATTTCTTTCTATATATTTGATTAATATTACCCTGGCCGACAACCCAAACATCGTTTATTTTATTCGTTTCTTATATATTTTTTTCAAACAAATTTTTTATTATCCATAATAATCGCTGGGGAATTTTATTGGCCCTCAAAAATTAAATTGTGTAGAAATTGTTGATGTAAGTTGTTGGCTTTAGGGTCAGGTGAATTGAAACGAATTGAGTTGTTTCAAACGTTTCAGCACACAATGGTGGCCCTCATCAGTAAGTTTTATTAAATCTGTGAAAAGTACATAATATCTTGTAGGTACGCAGTTTTACAATTAAAAGTGTTATTCATTGGTTAATATCTCCGTTGTGAAATTATAAAAATTATATAATTTAAAAAAATTTATTTTGTTTAATTCTATTAATAACTATTGGTGAATATTGCAGTATTATTAAAACACGGTTTTATTTTAACGAAGTACGATTGATGAAAAAACAATGACAATGTAGACGAAAAAATGAAGGAAAAAAAAAAATTTGTGAAATTAAAATTGAAAAATGTTCAGAAACATAACAAATTTTTTCAAAGGAAAATTTGTATGCAAGAAATCAAGAGAAATAAATTGTTTGAATAAATAATTGTTTGAATGCAATGTTTCCTCACAATTGGTATTCTTTCCACTGTGTTGAAAATAAAAATTAAAAAATACATTTAAAATGTCATCATTTTTTCGTCTACATTGTCATTGTTTTTTCATCAATTGTACTTCGTTAAAATAAAACCGTGTTTTAATAATACTGCAATATTCACCAATAGTTATTAATATAATTAAACAAAATCAAATTTTTTGAATTACATAATTTTTATAATTTCACAACGGAGATATTAACCAATGAATAAAACTTTTAATTGTAAAACTGCGTACCTACAAGATATTATGTACTTTTCACAGATTTAATAAAACTCACTGATAAGGGCCACCATTGTGTGCCGAAACGTTTGAAACAACTTAATTCGTTTCAATTCACCTGACCCTAAAGCCAACAACTTACATCAACAATTTCTACACAATTTAAATTTTTTATTAGTAAATGAGTTAAGGGGTCATTCTACTATCTCGGCAAAAAAGGTGATTTTCCAGAATTTTTTTTCTCAACAACAACTTTATATAATTGAATAAAATTTTCAGCGTTTATTTATGCTATCTCAATGTTTACAAAAACAATCTCTTCACATGAAATTATTATTTAGTTTAGCTATTATTTAACAATAAACAAAGTGTCTAAAAAAAAGGCATGTCCACTGCGCGCACGATATCTCCAGTCAGCATCATCTGAAACAAATAAATAAGAAATTTTCTTTATTAGTATGACCATAGCTCTGGAGTAACGAAGCGGATTTTTTTTATTTTGCAGAATAACAAAATGGCGGCAGTTGAAACAAAAAATTTCCAAATATCGTGTTTTTTTGCTCTTTTTTTGTTAATTTAACTATGATAAAATTAAAAATTTTTTAAACCGCTTCGTCACTCTATAGATATTTATATTCAGAATAAACGTAGAAAATTTGAAAGTAATCGTTCAAAAACTTTTTGCGAAATCGTGCGCGCAGAGCGAAAAAAAGTTGTTTCGAGAAAAACGCGTTTAAAGTTTTCGGAACATAAAAATTGTAAGAAAAAGTTACTTACACTTAATCAGCGATCCCTGCTCCATATAACATTCCTTCTGCTTGTTTGAATGAATACCCCTGATTTGATCATCTCTTTCACGTTATATCTAACATTTTCACTAAACGAAACTGAACAAAATGAAACAACGCTACGATGTTTACAAGCACTCAGCTCTCTATGCGCTTTTGCTCCAAGCTCTCAAAAGTATAGAAGGACTCCGAATTTCTGTGTTAAATTTTCATAAGATATTTCTGAATATATAACCTATCGAAAAATGTAAAGAAAAAAAATCGATTTTTCAAAAGTGAGATAGTAGAATGACCCCTTAAACCTTTTCTAAATTCTATAAAGAAAAGAACTTTGGCTTTGGAAGAAAATTATGCTACGCTATATCTATAATTCAAATTGAGTCGATGTTATCTCTTTTAATGTAATAATTATTTGACAAGTCCATGAATGTCGATGAAATTCTTTAATCGATTTCCTTCCATCTTGTCGAAAATTGACTGAATTTTGAAGAAAACACCCTGCCGACTTTTTAAGCGCAGAGTTAGACACAATTCATACAATAAACTTCATAACCTTTACAACCTGCATACAAAAAAGTTCTATCTAGTGCACATTTTTTACTACATAGGCCAAGCCATACAATGAGTGGCCACTTAGTTAAAGAATGTTTCAAGTTTGGTTATTTGTAAAAACATCTATAAATGTAAAAAGAAATCCTAAAATAAACATGTAATATTAAATTTGTTAAAGATTCATATTACTATGGTGATTGTCTAAATACTTTAAATATATACCTCTAAAATTTGATGAAACATTGGGAATTGCTAAACTACGGTACGCCATCTGGTGCCAAAAATCAGACCTGGAAAGAGTAGGTAAAATTTTAAAGATGCATTTTAATTTGTACGTTGAAGTGTTTTTACGATTGTTCTGTGGAGTTTAAAGCAATTATTGCATAATAAAAATAAGTCTTTATCGGAAACTGTTTCAGATGGAAATTCCATCTTATATAATGAAAAAACGCATTTCTCAGCAGAAATGCTTTTATAAAATAAAACAATTGTACTATTTATTGTAAATGTTAACACATTATAAGCCTAGATGAACTGCTTTGAAAGCAAATATGAATTCGAAGTAAAATTTTCTTAGTGTATACATGAAATGTTTGCAATTTCAAAAGTCTAAAATAAAAATTGAAGTTCAATTAAGTTTATAATGCATTGAAGCTTACAGGACATAGTAAAATAATTGTTTTTTGTATTTTCAGGAAAACATTCTTGACAAGAACTGCGTTTTCTCACTGTATAGATCTATAAAATGGAAATTTCATCCGAAAAACTGTGTTTTCGATGAAGACTTATTTTTGCTATTCAATAATTGTTTTAAACTTCACAAAAACACTTTTATTCAAAAATTAAAATGAAAATTTAAAATTCTACCATTGTACCAATTACCTTATTTATTTTCTTAAATTGTTAATTGATTTTTAAATTTATTTTACAGGAAGGAGCAACATCATCTGTACAGAAGATTTAATCCACGAAATCTTCACTGTCGGTCGGAATTTCAAGTTGGCCAGTAACTTCCTGTGGCCCTTCAAGGTAAATATCTAACTTTATATCGCAATATGTTCTCCAATTTATGTCCTTTCAAAGGACCTCGCGCAAAATAAATGTAAATAAATCTTTCGGTGGATTTACTGACACTAGTTTATTTTATAGTTTATGAAACTGGAAGAGATTTTCCAAAAGGACTTTTTTTTTTTTGCGGGATCCTTTCTGGTGGATTTTTCTATCCAACATAGGCATTGTGATGGAATTTTCATTGTCAATCACTTCCTATTATGTTGGAGAGTAATATGTGATTTTCCAATCTCTTTTCGAATTCCTTTTCGTGAAGCTGAGAACGTCACGCACATTCACATTTAAAAATGATGAACTTTGAAAAATCGAAAAATCATTCAGTTCAGTAATTAATAGAACTAAATTTGCTTCTCGTTTTGCAGCTAAACACACCTAACGGAGGCTGGAGAAAGAAGACGAACCATTACGTTGAGGGTGGAGATTTTGGTAACCGTGAGGACAAAATCAACGAACTCCTTCGCCGAATGGTTTAAGACTTTTTCGAAAATACAACTAGAGTTTACAAAATGCTGTCTTTTATTACCCGTTATCCTACAGATTTAAATTTGAAACAAAATTTAGATTTAACCTAAGCCCTATTTTAGGTAAAAGCAAAATTCACCCAGTATCGTCGATATCAATACAAATTAGTTTATTGTAAATTTAGACTTTTGTGGAAAGACACAGGTTTAATATGCATTTTGAGGTGAGTTGTATTTATTTACTTTTATAAAGTTCTAAGCAGAGTCCATATTTTGGAGATCTTTTTTTTTTTGGTATTATAAATTATTTAGTTTGGCAAGTTTAAATTTGAATATTCAAATCAACGAACATATGGGTTGATCATCTTTGAGAATGCGGAAGTAATTGTGCCACCATGACACATTTTGCAGATTTGATTTTGGCCTGAGGCCTGGGAAAAAATCTTCGTAAAAGAACAGGGTATTTACAGGGCAGGGAATTCAAAAATGGTCAGGGAAAACCTGAAACAGAAAATTTTTGCTAAACTAGTTGAAGTTTACGAACTTCTGCATGGCTATTGTCAATTTGTCGCTAAAAGTGTTTAAGAAAATTTGAGGAGTAACAAATTTTTTGCATTAACGTTATTGACTTCCATGTTGTAAGGTTTTTTACTTGAAATAAAAATGTATAGCTGTCAGGTAAATTGAGGTTTTGTATTAACTCTGATTAATCTCTCGCCTTGAGTCTGTTTCGAAATAAGTTATTATTTTAAGAACTATTTAAGGATATAATGAAATCGAAATATTTTTTACATATATGTTAGTGATTCGTTAAATAGTTCAGGACCGTACAAGTATTACGTAACGCACTTTCGTGGGGGGAGTGGGAATAGTATTGCTCGATAGCGAGAATCTCTGGGAAAAGTCGTAAAATCGCGTTGTTGTGGGGGGGGGGGGGTATGCTTATAATTTCTTTGATTAGATATGCATTTTCGTTTAACCACCAGCTATAGCTTCACTTCATTAAGTGCTAAGGGGAAAACAATGGATCTATTTTGTCAATATTTTCGTAAAAGCTAATTTTTTCTATATAAGTGTATTTGAAAATTGGTTATCTTTTAAGAACTATTTAATGAAATAATTAAATTATAATTTTTATTTATTACGAAGATATTACAAAAAATTAAGTTTTATTCAATGTATTTGGTGCAATTGTTTTCTCCTCAGCACTTGCGATGAAGTGAAAATAATTTCCAAATACACTTATGGTGAGAAATTATTTTTTAAGGTAATTAAACAATAAATTTCAGTCCGAGCAGGTGGTATAATAGTTTTCCCTCCGACTTTGACGTCACATGTATATTGTACCAACATTGTGGCATAACAAAACGGTAACATTGATTTGTTCACCTAAAAAGATACATATGTAGACTATATTCTAAAAGAAATGAATATTATATACTTATGCCTCTCCTAACTCAAAGAGATTATAAGCAAAGGCTTATAAACAAAATCTTTGACTTACAGCACGAAGGAATAGTAAGGAGTGGTATCACCCTATGTGTTTGGTGAGCAGAGGTGGGACAAGCGACGTCCAAGAATTCGTTAATGCTTGCCACGAATGAAAACTCGTATGCACGGTCGTGCACATGCGCAGAGCTGTTTTCGCAGTCACGTGTTATACCCACTCCCCTACATTATATTTTGACACCTCTATGCATATATAGGTTATGTTCGTTTGTGTTTTTATTTTGTTGGGTGTATATCACGTTCCTGAATTAAAATCCAGAAGGAAAATGGCATCAAAAATACGAAAAAGATCTAGAAAGTGTAAGTACTACAATTTCCTGATTTACATGTTAAAATTTACTTCGATGATAACGTGATGCCCTTTTCGAAATACATTGCAATAAATAGCATTGGTCAGTTTGCGGAATTATTGCAAACCATCGATACATTTCCATTGATCCAAAAAATGTAAGAAACATTGAAACAGTCACATTCACAATTTTATTTTACTAAACCGGCAGCACAGAAATGTTCAAAACAAAACACAAGTTCGAAACTTCAAACACGTGTTGACATCGTTGGCATGGCAACCGCCAGTGCGCATGTGCACGACCGTGCATACGAGTTTTCATTCGTGGCAAGCATTAACGAATTCTTGGGCTGTGTTCTAGAATTCACTGGGAGTACTGGAAGCACTGGTGTGACGTCATGTTAATAACTGTGCGAAAAGTGGGGAGTGGGCAGAAGAAGTGGAAGAAGCACTGGTGCAGTGAGGCCAACGTTGAAAAAATAATCATATGAAAGGCCGTGATTGGTTTAGGAGAAAAATGGACGCCATTTTTCGTGACGTATTTCGCAGTGGTTTTACTGAAAACTGAAGCACGTGTAATAGTACTGGCAGCCGGAAGTTTCCGAAATATTTATGCAAATTTTTAAATCAGAGAAATCGTATTACAACTTTTCGCATAAAAGCAAACCTGTATGAATGAGTATACAGATTTATATGAAAGTAATTATTATTAAACAGTATTTTTATGAAGTATTCTGCAGTAGTCGAAGCGTTGTGATAACAAAAATCTGAAATTATGTATCTACGCAATAATGATATAATTTTGATATTACAGGGACCACAACGGTTCAATTTTAGGTAAAAAAGGGGATTTTTTTCCTAAAAAGGGAAATTAAAACGACATTTCATTTATGATTAAAAACTTTTTATATCATATGGGTATCACGTGAATATTGAACGAAATTGCTCTCTGACAGAATCGCCGTTTCTTTAGCAACATTTTTAGTTACATATCTTTGTTTTATTCAAAAATAATTCTATTACCTAGATTTATGACTCATGTTTGAATTTTATTAAATCATATCTTCATCACTTCTCAGTAGATACATTTTGATTCCTCATTTTCATATTTTTTCTAGTGTAATCTTTTTAATGCAGAACCCTGAGTCGTTGAAAGTATTTTGTTAAGTAAGCTAGAAAAAAATAATTAGAAACACACACAAAAATGAATATCTAAAAACCCTAATTTTTCTAATTATGACGATAATTTTTTTTTCAAATACGCGGAGTTTGCTAGCATGTGAAACCAAACATATAACAATCAACTTCAAATTATAAAGTTTATTAGAGGGTCCTAATATGCACTACTTTTTCGCATATTACATTATATTCTCAATTTCCAAAATTTTGTTTCTACATAGCCACAAGTAAAGGGTTGCAGTACAGAACTAGATATCCAACAAAATCGGAATTTTTCAGGAGAGCGAAATATTATTCTGTAAAATCGAAATCACCATTTAAAAATAAAGCAAAAGTTTACTCTCGAGCTGGAGTATTTTTGAATTGAGGTCAAAAAAGTATGATTACAAAAATTATCCAGTTCCGAGAAATAAAATGTGGAAGTTTAGAATCTCAAAGTGACAGGAACCTAAAATTGGAATAGGCTCAATTGCAGATCACGGTAAAATGTGCATTTTTCAGTTTCAACACAAAATAAAAATTTACTCCCGTGATGTTGAGTTGCTTAATTGGGAGAAAATGAGTTTCATTAAAAAAAGTTAACCAATTCCGAGTAAATCATTCAAGAATTTGGAGGTTCAAATTTCAGAGGTTTTGAAAATCGTCTTTGAATAGCGAATAAAAATTCATTTCTGAATTGAAAAAATAATAAAATCTTGCTCCCGAGATATTGAGAGGCTGAATAAGAATGAAAAGGTTTTCATCAAACAAAATTATTCTGTTCCAGGAAAATAAAGATTTAGTGTGACGGTATCGCACTGTAACAGACGATTTTTTGCTGAAACGTCTATAATAAAAGAAGAAAGGTATTTTTCTTCATGAATAAAAAATAATAATTACAAAAAATATCGTTTCTGATCACAAGGCAAAAAGTAAAGTCAAAAACAAACCTTATAAAAGTGGCTTTTTGTAGAAAATGAAGGGACTTTCTTTGAAAAAAGTATTTCATTAATTTTTGAATTAAGAACCTTTAGGAAGCGGTATATGGTCAGAAAAAGGTTCAAAAAAGGTAAGAGGTTAGAAAATAAATAAAAAGAAGACGAACAAGATGGGAGACAAGTTATCTGGTTTTTAATTATCATTCTTGTTATTACTATATTAACAATGAGATTCTGAACAAATACTTTTAACATAACACGTATTTGATTTTTAAAGAATTTTTCATGCAAAAAGCCCATTCTCAGCAAAAATGTTGGTTATCTAATTTTGTACTGCAACCCTTCAACTAACTATGATATTTTTGGTTCAGAAGTTATTCTTTTTATAAAAAAAATTATTATTTCGTTGAAAATTTATAATTTTGGCTTGAAAATGTAATTTTTTTGTAGAAAATTCATCTTTTTGGATTGAAAATATTTAACAATTTGGTTGACATTTTTTTCCTTCTTGTCAGAAGAATCTTTTTCGGTTGCATATTTAACTATCGTGTTCAATATTCATATTTTCGGGCTTAAAGTTCTACCTTTTTGTAGAAAATTAGTTTTTTTGTTTAAATTTAAAATTCAGCAATTTGGGTTGACGTATTTTTTCTTTCTTGACTAAAAATTTTTTTTTGGTTGAAAAATAAACTATTTTGTTTAAAATTCGTCTTTTCGGATGAATTCAAGTGTTATTTCTGCCGAGGCTTCAATTATTTATCACAAATATATATATTAAACAAATGTCCTAAAGGAATTATTACTCGTGAAATTTTTTTTAATAAGTTCTTTTGAAAGAAAATCAGTATTAATATTTAGTCAAGTTTTTCATCTGAAAATTGAATTTATAATTGTTATAAACGGTTCATTAAATAAATACGCAACTGTAAAAGTTTTGTACTTGAGTATGTGCTTTTTTCACTCCAACTGTTATAATAGTTCCTCCTCATTGATATTGTAAGGAAAAAGTTCAGCGAAAATGTAACAATTATTTTTGTCTATAACAAATAGTATAAACAAATGAAATGTTAATTTGTCTTATTCGTTTATACTATATGTTATCAGCAGTAATAATTGTTAAATTTTCGCGAAACTTCTTCCTTACAATATCAATCCTAAAGTACTATGATAACAGTTGGAGTAAAAAAGCACTTATTTAAGTACACCACTTTTACAGTTGCGTATTTATTTAATAAATTGTTTATAAAAATGGTGAGATTAATTATCAGCTTAAAATCTTGATTAAATCAGTGTTAACTTGCTTTCATCATAACTTATTGAGAAAAAAATGCCACAAATAAACGTTCCTTTGGGGAATTTGTTTAATATATTAGTAATAAACAATTTTTTATATTCACTTTCAACAAATTTTTGTGGTCAAGAACAATTTTTTAAGCAGTTTCATTGGTGTTCAGAGAGAAAGAGGAGATGAAAACCTAGAGAAAGAAATTAAAATTGAATATTTGTTGAACACTGTGCGGCTGCATAATTTGTACTTGGTTCAATATATTATTGAGATATTTAACTGCTCTTCTTTTTTTACCTAACAATGAACTGTTAACACCTTAAGAAATAATAAATGAATCATACCTTTTAAAATTTACCGCTTGAATATCGTTTACTGAATGGTGGTGCCACCACACGGAAAATTTAGAAGCACGTTTAAAGCAAACATTCCACGGATATCAAATGAAGAAAAAAGGTTTAACGATTAACAACTTGCGTTTTTGCCTCGTGAACACGTGTAAATGTTTCTTTTTCTCGCGGAAAATTTGTAATGAACATGGGAGACTCAGAGAAACTAGTTTTGTTGTACCAAAGATATTAGTTCCTAGATGCGGCAAGGGATTAGTAGGGCCACATACCGGTAGTTGGCGCTCCAGGCAAGTTTGTGGTCGTTGCATATATATATATAATATATATAGCTATCATTCCAGTGTTACGGACACATACCTGTAGAGGCGCTGTGAAAGCCGCTTATTTTCGTGGCGCCAAGTCGTAGATTTTTAAATCCATATTTTTAATAATCTACTTTTCGTCCAGAAATTAGGGAAAATATAATTAGGACGATAATCAAAGAGTTCATTTGAATTACTGAAAACTGATACGCTGTTGTATAAGTCCTTAAAATGTACATATTTAGTAACTGTGCCTTTATATCTTATCCAAAATTATTCCTATTGTTCTATAAAAGTCCAAATTGTTCAAAATCCGGATATTATTCTTCCTTCTCAAAAAGTTTTGAATAATAATTTAGATATATTACGAACTTCTGTTAAAATTTGCACTTTTGAAACACAATGGATCCATGGACCAACCAAAAATACCGAAAAAATGAATACCCAATACATAAATTGATGAAAAGTAAAAATACCGAATTATAAATGTCAGAATTTTTAAAATGATAAAATCAAATTTCATTGAATTATAAAATTTTAAAATTGTACAATTAACAAATAATAATCAGGTAAATGAATTAGTAAATATTTCTAATAAGTAATTCCTTAATTACATTTTCAGATTCAAATCTAAAAAAAAAATAAATCAATGAAATCGAGTTCACTTTTTATCGGACAATTTTTTAATTTCTCCAAAATTTTATTTTGTGAATTGAAGAATTTTTGGGGTATTTAATAATTTCTTATTTGTACAATTCTGAAATTTTATAAATCGTTAAATTTGGATTTCGGAAACTTGAAAATTAGGCCACATAAAATTCGGTATTTTTAATTTATTCGTCAATAAATTTGTCAATTCGTGTAATAGGGATTCATTTCTTTTCGGTATTTTCGGTTAGTCTCTGGATCCAATAAAATATATCTTTGCACAGGATTCAAGAAAGTAACATTTTCAATGAAGTACAACATGAAAAGAATATTTCTTTTCGCATAATAACTCAATATTGAAATTGAATTTTCACTGAGTAAAATTTCAGAATTAATTACAACATTATTTCTAAAACATTATAATTCCTATCGGCTACCGCATTCGTTTCAGGATACATTTTTTTTATTTGAAAAATAAATTTTTAAAACAAAAAAGTTCAATAAATTTGAAAAAAATTATCTTTCCATAGGAGTTATAATTGCTTAAAATTAGCTTGGTTAATTCTGAAATTCCATTTTATGAAAAATTTCGTTTATATTCAATTAAATACAATTTTCATTTATAAATAAATAATAAAAATAATAAAATATATAAATTAATAATGTTGATAATTTTGATTAAAAATGTCAATTGTTTATATTATTTTACGAAAAAAAATTAAAATACATATAAAGAAGACCACGTGGTAAATTTAAATACCGTAAAAACCCTTTTTTCACTCAGGAGGTCTCAAAACGTAGAGCGATATGTCAAAAAGCCTTTTAAACTCGTAACACTTAAATGTACATATGTATATATAGCTGTATATAGTTATGAAATTAAAAATTAATCTTTAATTTTAAGCATAGTACGTAGTTTAGAAAATAAGTTAAAAACAAAAAAAACCACGAAACAAACAAAAAAAATTAGAAATAAGTTGCTTTCTTACTAATAAGTGCATTTTTTTCAGCAAAAACATGAGAAAAAATTGGTTTTAAATTCACGAATTTTTATAAAATATCATACAAATAACATTTTTTTCTTATGTGATAAGTCGTGGCATTTGACTTAATCCATTTTTCCCTCTCAACGGATTGTTCACCTTGGCGCATGGGGTAATCCTTAAATTAAGTTGTATTCGGTAAAAAATTTAAATTTAGGGACACAACTTCCCAATTATTTTTTATCTCTAAAAATTATGTTTAAATCATTCAAATTTATTTGCCATTTTATTTTGTTTTTAATAGACATACAAAGTACCTATTTATTTAAAAAAATTTAATACTTCATTCATTAATATAGTACTGTCAGAGTACTGCATAATTTATGGGATACTCCTGGTGAGAAGGCTCAGAAAACTGTGGAGATTTAATATATCATTTCATTTTATTTATTTAACTTAGTTTTAAATTAAATTTTACTATTTATGATAAAAATAACAGTCTTCTTTTTAATTTCTTTTAATATACTCTCCACCGTTGAAGCCAAGAAACAATCCAAATACTGTCATTTTTAATTTATAGTAATAAAAATCCGTATTTTAATTAATATATCTGTTAATCCGTTTTAATATGTTGAAAAAAACCTAATATACGTAAATTTGTAATATAAAATAAGACTCATCAAAATAAAACAAATTTTGCTTAATTTTTCTACCGTCTACTTGTCATTTACTTCACTAATTCGAATAATGCTTCATTTACTCAAATTATAGATAGAGATTTAATTTGACAAATAAATAAAATATTTTTTGTTCGACCAAAATTTTGTTTATTAAAGTAGATTGATATTTATTTGAAACTATTTTTTTAAATTGTTTAGATTCAGTATATATATAATTATTGTTTCGGTATTTTTTATTAGTCCCAAAGAAGATGATTTGAAAGATTTAATCTATTAATTAACATTTTTCAATTAGATTTAAAATATTTTGTTAAAGCCTTGTAAGAAATTCAACTTGGTATATGTATAGTGGAATAAGTATGCCAAATTTGATCAATTTATCTGTACACGTTCACCAGATATTGCAGGATCGTAAAAAGCTTGACATACATACACTCACACATGTATACTACCGGACAATTTTTCAGGACGTCAAATTATATATATTCCTCTTGCAATATATTCAGAAAAACCGTTTTTTGGAAACTGGATTTTGACACCACTACAAAGCTTCCTCTATGAGGAAGTAATTGCCGAAAATAATATGGAACCGAATTATAAATGGACAAATGTTTAAATTTCCAATATCCAAATTTATCGAATTATAAAATTTCTTACAATTAATTTAATTTCAATAATTGGATGAATTAATTATTCAATATATATATATATATATATATATATATATATATATATATATATATATATATATATATAATTA
>CAKNYM010050091.1:236817-260115 GCA_932195095.1 Andricus curvator
AGTTTCAAATAAATTCACAGAATGCGCTCAGGTCAGGTCGTGACATAGGCTAGAAAGTAGTGACATATAGATATTCGGCGTCCCCACTCCTGACCCTTGCCGCATCTAGGTACTAATATCTTTGGTTGTACTCTGTATAATTTATACGTACACGGTATTTCATGGTCAGCCATTTTAATTTCCCTCAGTCTCAGTACACATGGTCCTAAGGTTGGTAGCATTTGTACTGTCAGCCAGTTTCCGAACGGATTAAAATAATACTGGCAGTCGCTGGTCCCACTCCCCACTTACAGGGATACTACTCCTTACTATTCCTTCGTGACTTACAGGTTACAGAATCGCTTCTAGGGATCTTTTTAAAACTAGTTTCTCTGCGCATGCGTACATGCACGTGATTGGTACGAATGGAATGACATGACAAACATTGTCAACAACGTTACCTTCAATCAGAACCAACGTAACCGGGTTTTTTGCTGTAAAGAAACAATCGTTATTACGTATAAAAAGAAGTTTGAAAATGATCACATTTAAAGAAGAAGTAGATTTAAAGCATCATACGTTAATTCTTCCATCAGTGGCCGTTGGGAACGTCGGACAGTTAACTGTTGATTTGCTGATTTCTAGCCTCCAACTTCGAAGAATAGGGCACTTCGCGAATTCTTCATTTATTCCAGTTGTAGGAACAGATCCTTATGACGAAAATTCAAAAGAAATTTGCACTGCAACTGATTTATATCACAGCCCACAGAAAAAAATTGTTGTCCTTCAGATTCGTTCACCTGTGATTAAAAGGTTATCACAATTGTTCACTGAATTACGGAATTTTATAAAGTACCACCAAATGACGAAGGTAAACATTTTATGATAATATTTAATAAGACGATAATTCTATTATATTTTTTATTTTTTTACTTCTAATATAACCAATTTGGAATTAGGTTATTTCACAATCACTATATAGCTGTTTAGAAAAGGTTCACTTATTCGTCTGCTATCTCAAATACTGGGTATGCCAAGCGCATTGCTCTCCTTACAAAAATCATTATTAAAGAGTTAAAAAAAATAAAATGTGAAAGGATATCAGTTGTTGGATTTATTCTAGGAAAAAGGAAAGATCTTTCTTTTAGTTAAATGCTGTTTGGTAGTAACTGAAAGTAAATTATACAAAAATAAAAATCGACGTAAAGCTATTTGGTTGAGGTTACCCAGAACTTCAAGAAGTAAACAAAACGAATTAAACTAGCTGTGAATTCGATCTCGAGTGTTTCCACTTTGTATTTATAATTAAATGGTGCTCATTTCACGAGCACTTTGCTTCCCGTTAGCAAATGTATTTGCTTCCTCATAGAGGAAGCATTAGTGATTTTTTTTTAATAATAGACAAACCAAAGTCTTCATTTTGATCAATTTAAAAATAGACATTTACAAAATAATACAAAAAAAAAAAAATTAAATACAAAGGCAAATCAGACAAATCAAATTTTGTATTTGAAATGATAATTTTTCGAGCTGGAAAAGGGAAGGGAAAAGTTCTGTTACACCCTATCCCTTTCCCGGCTTTATGATTTCTTCACAAAAAATGTCAGAATTATTCTATTTGAAAATTTATGATCAAAAAGTCTTTTCTATTCATGCGTCAACTTTGAATTATGTCGATGAAAAAAGTTTTTCTGTTTGAAACAGACGTTTCAAATATTATAAATGAGCGTAACTTCCTTAATCTTCAATAAAGTGTATTAATATTATAGATAAATCGATTTGCCTTGAATCAAGGAATCTTTTCCGTTGTTGCATTAATTTTGAATTATGTTAGTGGAAAAAGTTTTAGTATAAAAAAACGTATTTTCAAATATTATGCATTACCATAGCTTTCTTACTCTTCAACAAAATGTATCAATATTATAGGTTAATCGATTCGTCTCGAATCAACACATCTTTTATATTCTCGCATCAACTTAAATTATAAGAAAGAAAAAATTTTTACTATAAAAATCGATTTTAAATATAATATAAATAACGATAAATTCCCTACTCTTTAATAAAATATATAATATAGTAGGTCAATCGATTCGTCTCGAACCAAGGAATCTTATATATTCTTGTATCAACTTTGAATTATGTTAATGAAAAAAGCTTTATTATAAAAAACCGATTTTTAAAATATTATTATGTATACCATTAAGCCATTTCCCTTTCAGGGTAGGCGTGACACTACCCGTTTCGGGTATTGTTTCTAGGTGGATAGTTTTCTTGTAGTTATAAATAACTGCAAGTTTGGGCTCACCACACCCATAATATGCCACCAGCACACAGTATTCTCGAATGGTCACCCATCCAAGTACTAACCGCGCCCAACGCTGCTTAACTTCAGTGATCTGACGAGAACTGGTTTTTTCAGCGTGGCATGGCCGTTGACCATTATTGAGTGCTAAAAAAATGCAATAAATATTTTTAGAAATCCTTCGGTCAGTTTCAAGATATTAGTGGTGAAAATAAGCCCTACGAATTACATCAATTTGTCTGCAACCGTTGTCAAGTTATCGTGTTCACAAAAAACTGACATCCACACACCCGGACATTGTAATTGGCATTTTTAAATTGAGAAAGGTTTAATTAAATGAATTTAAAAATGTTGGAAAATGTTAACATTACAAAGCTTCCTCTATGAGGAATGAAAAATGATTAAATAATGTGACCTAAATATTATTGAAGATTACAGTGTGATGTGCTATGGTATGTGGAAAAATGAGATTCTCAACACTGCGACAATATTAGCAGAAAAAAAACTCATTCGCTCTGGAATCTGCAAATCAAACGAGATTTTAATTGTGCTTATATTTAGAATTATTTGTTTGTAACGAAAAAGTAAAGAAAAATACTGGACATACATTTTTTCGCTTTTTGGTATTTGTTCACTTTTTGAAGTTCTACATAACCTTTATCAAACCGCTTTTTAGATCATTTTTCAATAAAATTTACTTCGTCATTGTTTCAAAACAACACGTAACTATAAATAAAAGATCCAATCCCTTTCCAATCTTCGTGATAGCAGACTATAAGTAAGTCTTTTCTGAACTGGCAGTGATTGTGAAATAACCTAATCCCTTTGTTCATATATTTTTTACATCTACGATAGCTATACATACTCTTCAGAAAAAGCTTGAACATATTCGAAAAATTTGGAAAATTCTCAAGGAATATACATCTTATATTACTTATATTTACATTGTGCGAATATACTGAAAAAAATTTTCATTGCCTTAGGATTTTTCGAAAATCTAAAAAGGAAAAACAATATATAAACCTTTTCATTCAGGGGATTTGAGTTATAAAATAAAAGCCATCTGAAATGAAACCATTTTGAATAATAGTAAGCATCACAATGAACTAACTTGCAACTCTAGGATTTTCGATTCAAGGAATCGATTTCTTACCGTTTTCGGTTTTAGGAAAGAATTATTAATATTTATGCCATATGCAATTTTTGTGAAAGCGATATATAAAGCAAGTTTTAGTTAGTTCTGAATCTTTTTTTTTAGTTTTTAAAACGAAAACAAGATTGGAAGAAACATTCTTTTACTTACTATAAAAAAGAACTAAAATAGACTCTTCAGGTTTCTGTAACTAAAACCAAATAAGACAATTTACAGAGATCTACATTGCCAATAATATCATACTGGTCAAAATCTTCTAATTTTAACCAAATTTAATCCCTTGACTGCGATTGACGTCGTCGCCCTAGAGTTATACTACGCCATGTCCACTTTTTGAAATTTTTGAACTATTATTATTTTTAGACTCAGTAAGGGTTAAACTTTGTTTTTTAATAAATTTTTCTCTGAAATTCATTTCATCAGCTGTTATAATTATTAATTAAAATAGTGACGTTAATTAAAAGTTAGAATTATATCACGCCATGTCCTCTTTTGCATTGCTATAAGTGAAAAATGCCAACTTCGTAGTGCATATTTTATATGGATAACCTAAGTCCAATTTGAGAAATAACAATTTTCACAAATATATTTAACCTTAAAAGTAACCATCGGAATATTACTAAAAAGTCAATAATTTGCGAATAACTCATTTAATTCGAGGTATGTAACACTTGAGAATAATGTAAACTATCATTCTGTTAAACTTTTTACTTAAGAATTTCATTAGAAATAGTTCATTTATAAATATTTTGTGGACATGGCGTACTATAATTCTGAGGAAAAATGAATTTTTTGAATCTCATATTACGCCATGTCCAAAAACAATTTTCCACATCAGCTGAAATACATTCATAATAGTATTAAATGTTGTGCTAATATGTTCTTGATCTTGCCTTATTTTTTACCGATAAACTCATTTCAACATTTGACAACGTTTTTGTAGAGTATATTATGGTTAAACTTTGAACCTCAAATTCTCAGTTTGACAGTTGAGGGACATGGCGTACTATAACTTTAGGGCGACGACGTGTATACACGGCATGGACTAGGTGGGCCAACCAATTTTCAATAAAATCACATTTTGGGGCCACTTTGCGATTTTAGATCAGTACAGTCAAGGCGTTAATCTAAAACAATTAACATAAATTTAGCCAGTACCTCTCTTAAAATGTTCTTTTTTTAATTTTGATTTTAGGTCGTCGTTCTAACCAGTAGTTACAGTCATGAGATAAGAGACGTCCAGTTAACGTCAGTTCCATTGCGCTACATTGTTTCCAAACATCTACCGTCTGAAGAAAAGTCCCAATTTCAAAGTTTATCTTGGATACAACTAGAACCTAAGGTGGTTGATTACATCGAATCTGAAGGCGTTTTACAAATTCCTGGTGGTGGCTTTGCAAAATGTCTCTTAGAAACTCTTGAAAAAGACGAAATTCCTTGCGTTGTTCTACTTCGATTCTGCTCCGAAGGGGACAATATTCCTGATGGTCTGGATTTGCTCAACTATTTAAACCAGTGGATGTCACTCATTCCACAAGATACTGATAATCACTTGGAAATTAAATATCCTTCATCTTGGAAATTTTTGTTTGGAAACTCCCCACCGTCAGAAATATACTAATATCCAAATTTTAATTGTATAAATTTAACTGGTTTATAAATTCGCTACCACACTTCTAAATACACGCTCAATTTTTCAGAAAGGTATTAGAAATGGCACACTTAGTAGACAAAAAGGACGTATATTTAAGAAACCTATATTACATTTCATAAATTACTTTAATAGTAGAGTTGTTCGTTTCACGCAAGAAGCTTCGATTTTGCGGAGAACGCAGTGTATGAAACAAGGGCTGCTAAAATCACAGCCAAAAATTCGGAATTGATCCATGGTCCTAGATAAACACCTGGGTTATTGACAACCACTACTGCTAAAGGCTTCACACTGCTGGGGTCTTCTGCATTTCTGTAAGCTTTGCGAATAGCGGAGTAACCTTCCTCGTCGTAGAGGTTCACGCTATAGTCACCTGAGTGAGCTTTTTTGATATCTTCTGTCCACGATACCTGGAAGAAAAATTTACGCTTACTTTCACTTTCAGGCGTAAAATACTCTTCACCATACTCTAGATTGATACATTTATCATTTTAATTTTAATACTTTTAATCTGTACCTAAGTTTGCGCTTTTTGTCACCCAACAAGATTCCAACGTTTAACAAATACTTGACTATCTTCAAACTTAAAAGGACACTAGTTTGAAGCGTAGAAAATTTAATAACTTAGGTGACAATGAACATTTTTCAAACAAGCTTGCTTTTAATCATTTCACGAAATCAATTCCTAAAACGAAATGTCTAGTCGTTCAGCTTTTTCAATGAATAGCCCAGGCGGGGCAGACACTTCCCCCTCCAACCCCTGGGAGGTCCACCAATCAAGTTTCGAAGATTTTCGCTATTCGCCTTAAAAAGCTGGACAACTGCCACGGTCTTCTTAAAATAGGTAATAATTTTCCATTTTTAATCAGGTCTGATTGTCTCTCGCAGATTTCCATATTGTTTCAAATTAAAAATTTAAGTTATATTCAAATCCCAGTCATTGCAATTAGAGACTTTTATGGTCAGTTATTTTGAGAGAACATATCGATTATTTAATTCTAATTGGGTATTTTCACGTAACGACCAGCTAATTTCACCTCTTTAAGTGCTGAGGGAAAAAGAATGGACCAAATGCATGCGATTTGGTCTATTTTAGCCCTATTTTGTTAATATCTTCGTAGAAACTCATTTTTTTATATAAGTGTATTTCAAAATTATTTTTTACTTTTTAAGAACTATTTAATGAAATAATAGAATTGTAATAATTATTATTTATTACGAAGATATTACAAAAATAAAGTTTTATTCCATGCATTTGGTGCCATTGTTTTCCTCTCGGCACTCGACGTAGTGAAGTTCGCTGGCGATGAAGTGAAAATGCCTCATTTATATTTTATCAGGTCAGTCCGTAAGTTCGTCCGTATTTTTCAATATTTGAAACGTCAACAAAAAAACACAGTATATTCAGTTAATCAATTTATATATTTGCCATCGCTTCAACAACATATGGATGTCTTGTTTGTGAAAAGACTGAAAAAGAAAGACCTACTCAACGTTGAAAAATACGCACGAACTTATGGACTGACCTAATTAGAATCTTATAAATTCGAATGTAAACTTTCACTACGTTTCAATTTTAAAGATTCCGAACTTGAAATTAAATTCCTTTTATCAAGTATAAAACGAAAAATCGTAAATTATTTTCAAATGATATTTTACTTGAATCTTTCGCATTTTGATTTAATTCTTTCAAGTTTGAATAACTGGGTTTTCTAAATTACCCTGGTACTTTTTGCACACGAGTTTAGGGTTTTTAATATTTTTTTATTTCAAAGGATTTCGAATCAGATCCCTTTCCAAATTTAAAATCTCTCAGTTTCAGTTTGTAAGACAATACCCAATTTACAACATTATTGACTTTAATATAATAATAATGGGTGCAATTGCAGAATAGGGGCGTCACCTCTGTTTTGGCTGGAAAACCTTTTTTTTCGGCAGCAAACTATCAGAATCTTTAATTGGACAATAAATGAAGCGATTTGATGAGGGAAAAGTTTTAAATTATTGTTACTTTTGTCACTACGATGTCTCAAATATGGGTCTGTCACGATATCAGACGAAAGGGCCCTTGGCTATCAATTGTCACAAAAATAGATCGTCACAAACATAAAATATAGATATGCAATGGTCACAAAAATAATGTTGAATAAAACCCTACCCCTTTCCAACGTCCCGTCACCTCTTGTCACAATAAGTGACAGCTGATGTGCGTGAAAGTCTCCTTTTTTTCGACATAGTAGCTTATGTCGGCATAAAAAAATATCTAAATATATTTTGATTAATTAAAAACAATTCGATTTCAATTATTTACAGTGTTTCTGGCTGTACGGATGTTTAAAAACACCTAAACTGTAAGTTAAATATGATAATTCCGATATCGTGACAGACCCATATTTGAGACATCGTAGTAACAATAATTTTGAACGTTTTCCTGATCAAATCGCTTCATTTATCGTTCAATTACACATTCCAATAGTTTGTTGCTGGAGAAAAAATTTTTTCCAGCCAAAACAGAGGTGACGCCCCTATTCTGCAATCTAACCTCATAATGTAATAAAAACGGAACAATATGTATAAGGTCTGATTTTTGAAAGTCCTTTAAGGCTTAAGCGACACGTGATTCTTCTAAACTTCTAAGAAACGCTTTAATAATAATGGGATAGAAAGAAAAAAAATATAGTACAATATAAACTGAAAGTCATTTTCCCGAAGCATTACACATTTAAAATACAATATAATAAAAGTTCAAGGAAACATTTTCCATAAACAAATAATGAAGAAAAATCAAATGTAATGTACTCACCTGATATTTGTTATCGGCGCTCAGTTTAACAGCTGGTAAAGCTTTGCCATTGACCTCGGCGTAAAGAGAAATTCCTTTAACTCCGTTACTGCATTGTAACGTAAATTGTGTCGTAAAAGCGATTTTTGTTAGAACAGTAGCATCCTCAGTAACATAGGCTGAAGCTTCGACTTTTGGTTTTTGACAACTTTCAGCAAACACTGCAGAAACAACAAGGGTAGCAATGAAAAGCACTACGAACGATTTCATGACTGATAATTTTTCAATTATCACTCAGTTCGATCAGTTTTTAAACTATCAAAGTCTTGACTCGCTCCTAAGCGTCTTGACACGTAAATGATTTTACGACACAACCCCTACAAACTGTCTGACTCCGAACAGGACCCGTCCACGTAGCAGGTCGTCAACTGCGCCTTCGACCACGTTGGTCGTCCATTGATTATTTCATTATAGATTGGAATCACATTTACACATTTATGACGTGGATTGTAATTCCAACTTTTCCCGTTAGTGGCGATCTGGTGCCGATCGAATCCAAAGATATATTATAACAAAATATCTTTGTCGAATCTTTCTTTCTATTGCATGAAATTGGACGGAGATGTTCGATCATTTAAAAAACGGTCGACTGCAACTATCTATTTCTATCTTATGTGTCAGAAAGAGAGGAGTGACTGTTGATAATCGAGAAGTCGGGTGTGTTCTTGATAACCTTGGTAACGAAATTACCCCTCTCGTTCTGACACATTAGATAGAAAGAGATGTTTGCAGCCCATTAGAGGCATAGGAATTCCACAGGATGTAATTTTATTTTTTTATTTTTATTGTAGTTCTGGAGTACAAACAAAAATAACCGAAAAAAAATATATTAAAAAATCAAAAGAAGTTGAAAAAGTTACACTGCACCGTTTTCTACACCACTCCGATGAGGTCGTGTAGAAAACTGTGATGTTTTGATTTCTTCTTCTTTTTAACTTTCAGAATAACAAAACAAAATAATTTAACCAATTCTTACACCAAGTGAAGAACCAGTGTAACCAGTTGAATGTGCTGATAGAACCAAATAGAACTATATTTAAGTACCGAGGGAAAATGCACTAATGCCTACAAAAATTAAATATACGTTTATTAAATTTTCGGAAAAATAGCATGATTGTATTTTTTTGGCGAACAGTGACGCACTTTTCAGAAGGACGAAAACTTGTGACAGCTAATGCGGTTTTGCCAACGCTAATTATTTTAATATTTTGGTGCAAAAATTGTTTTTATTCTTTTTCCTTCCGCAAAAATTGAAAAATGTTTTCGGGCACATTCGGATTGCACGCACATGGATTGAAACATATTGCAATGTGGGTCCGATTGACTCATGTCGGTTCAGAATTTACGTAATTACGTAATTTAAATTTTAACATTTCATGGGATTTTCAAGATTTTAAAAGAATTCAAATGATTTCTAAAAATGCGAGGAAATATAAGGGACTTGATGGGATTTTAACAAAGATTATCTTTGGATTTTAATAAGTTTCAGGGGATTTTTAAACGTTTCATGGTATTTTAAGGAATTTAACGGGATTTCAAAATATTTCAAATGATTCAATCATATTTTCTACATTACCGGTCAAAATTGTGCGTTCAATTAACAAAATCGCATTAAAAACATGTCTCAGACCCTGAGATGAAGTTGAGAATTGAAAATTGGTTAAAAACGGGAAATTAGTCGGTCTTTCTCACATGCTATCTCAGCCCATATTTATCGAAAATGCTTCAAGTGGGGTTCAATCGACGAAAAATTTAATAGGCTTTCTAAGGTTTTTAAACCATCTTTCTTGCTTAATTTTTCGCAATTAGTCACCTTCTAAGCCAAGCCTATTTTTAATCCGATTATCGTAAATGAACGCACATACATTAAGAGATTATTATATTAAGAGATATACAAATATTTCGATAAATTTTACCATACTTACAAAAGATTAAAACTGTATTATATGCAATTCAAAATAATTTGAAAGTAAGAAAAATGTTTAAGGATTTCAAGAGATTTCAAAATATTTCGATGGATTACAAAGGATTTCAAAACATCGCAAGAGATTTTTCATCTGATTTCAAAGATTTCGAGGGACTTCGAAACATTTCTAAGAATGCAAGAAAAATAGAAAGAATTCCACGGGAGTTCAATGATTTCAGGGACTTTTAAGAAATTTCACGGGCTTTAACAAGTTTTCTATATTCAATTTTATCATGAAATACAAATTGATATTAGTTGATAAAATTGTTTCAAAATATAGAACAGGAAGAATATTCATAAACCGGAATAGAATAGATACAATAGTATAGTATCGCTATAAAAAAACTTTGTGCGTAATAAGATGAAAAAATGAAATGGACATCACTTTTCAAAATAAGTACAAGTTAAATAATATTGAATTAAACAGAACCTGATACACGTTTAAAAAAAAACTATAAACAGTTTTGCAGGCTTTTCTAATATTTTAAATTCTTATCAATACTAATAACTAAGTATAAAATATAGCCACTTTTTTGTAATATGATGTCGAGAGTTTAAGAAAAGTGTGTTAGGCAGATAATATGAGATCATCATGTTTTTTACCCTTTTTTATACAACAGTAGTACATATACATATCGATAGTTTACCTTACTCGATTTATAGATAAATATGAAGAATTCGTACATACAATTGTACAACATTATGTCTCGTTCGTTACTTGCGTGCAAGCAAATACCTTTTTGTTCACAGGTATATCCTACTTCTTTCATAATCAACTCGCATTGGCAATAAAATAATATTAATTAGCAAATGCCTAGAGAAAATGTGAAATTTTTCGGATAGATGGAATGATGATTCCTCCGGGTGTAACAAAATTAGGACAGCAACAAGTGATACGTGTTTGCGACCAGCACATGCACATTGTCACTTGAAAAACAAGAAAGTAGTTTTGATGCTATTAAATGCACCGCAGCCTTCGCTCCATCTTCAAAGGCATTCTCCTGTCGTAAGAGGTTCTTGCCGAGGCGGATCCATTCCTTGCTAGATTATTTGCAGCAATGCGCCGACAACCAATTGCTAAAATTCATCGCAAATAAATCAGCATTTTAGGCTCATTTTTTGTGATACAACTTATACGTTGATTGAATTCCAGTCAGATAAAATATTAGAATATTGTGCAAAAAATCACAGATGTTTTGACCCTTCGGCCTTTTTCGGTGTAGGAGGAACGCTCGGAGCTATCGGTGGATTTCGAGTTGGGTCGGAATTTGCGTCAGTTTTTAACTTGGACGAAGACGGTGAGGAAGTGTAATTCTTTTCAGGGACACTGACATCTTCGTTAAATTCCTCTTTCCCAAACTTCTTCTCCTTCGTTACAGGTGTGGCTGGAACAGTAGACTTGGAACCGTCTATTATACTTTCTTCGGCTTTCGTTATCTCCTTGTTTTCCTTACTTTCCTTTTTTAAAGCTTTTTGAATCTGATCTTCCACTTCTAAAACCTCCT
Source organism: Andricus curvator (assembly GCA_932195095.1). Lineage (NCBI taxonomy): Eukaryota > Metazoa > Arthropoda > Insecta > Hymenoptera > Cynipidae > Andricus > Andricus curvator. The sequence continues at coordinate 248,216 of CAKNYM010050091.1, forward strand.
CCTTTTCCATCAGGTCGATTAATTCGTTCACCTGCTTTTTACTCAATTTGATGTCTTCTTTGCCAATAAGTTCGACCACCTATAAAAAAATAAACTCGTAATAGTTCCTCAAATTTAATGTAAAATCAGATTGCTGTACTAATTTTTACGTACCTTTAGGACATCTTCAATTTTAATTGCTCCATCCCTGTCGTCGTCAATTTTGCCTAGAATTTCTGCAATTCGAGTTAAACGATGTTCATCAGGTACATTTTGGATCTGTTTGATGGCAGCAATGAGTTCGTCAATTTGAACCAATTCTTCCGCCGCTTTGGATTGAGTCTTCTCTTCGGGTGTAAGTGCTTCTACTTTTTCTTTTATCTTCTTCTCAGACTGTTCGAGTTCCGAGAGAACTGTATCCATTTTGCTTATCATCTTATTTACTTTATTGAAAAGCCGTTTAGCTCCTTTCGATTCTTTGATGTCCTCGATATCGGCTTCTCCCTTCGACTCTGCTTTCATTTGATACAATTCTTGAATGTCCTCTTGGTACTCAGCCATCTCTTCTTTAAGTTCCTTTAACTCTTCCTTCTCCACTATCATCTTCTTATCCTGCTGCAAGATTTAACAGAGAAAAATGTTTCATATATGTGGTTTAATTAGATAAAAAACAGACCTCGGATTCACTTTCATGCTCATAAATACTCGAGGGGTTAAAAATTAACGAAAATTCACAAAGTCAAGTAGGGTCATACTAAAAATGCTTAATATTGGACCTTTTTAGGAGGCCTGAAAAAGTAACAAAAATAAAATGGTTAAAATACCTTTCCAATAGAATCCAATGCTTGTTCAATAGCTTTGACATCGGTGTGCGTTATATCGTCGGATTTTGTATCCGTTGCCAAAACAGCTGGTTGAGGTTCGCTCTCCTTTTGTTCCTTTTCTTTTTGCTCCTTCTCTTTTTGTTCTTCCCTTTCTTCCTCTATTCTCTTCTCCTCTAACTTTATGATTTCTATATTCGTTCGGTGGTCCAATTTACCCTCTTTTTCTCCAATAGCGCCCTTAGTACGCGCGACCACGTCATCAGGAAGAGCAGAAATGGTAGCTTTTAATTTATCTGACATTGGCGTTGCTTCTGGAACCATGAGAGCTCGCGAGAGAAGCAACAGCGAAGGCGGTACTTTTTTCACTAAACTCAAGTCAAGCCACTGTGCCAGCTGCTCTCTTAGCTTGTTCTCTGGCATTCCATACGCTCGCATACCACGTGCTCTGCAAGCTTGTTGCAATTCTGCCCTGGTCAGACTTTCGACTCCTTCTTTTTCAATTAACTGTAAATAATAGGAATTATTTTTAGTACAGAATATATAAAAAATAATAAGAGTGTATCAAGATATTAGTCCAGTAATTATCACTCGTTTTCAGGGTTTCGTGGCCCCGGGCTGAAACCCTTATATCTGCGATCGCGTGTTCGTCCGCCTGTCGTACTTTTTCCCTCCGGACCCCCTATCCTTCGAACTCCTCCTATCTTTTAAGACCCCACCTATTCCACAGGAGCCCACATATCCCTCGGGATCCTATATATCCTTTGGGACCTACACTATCTCACGGGGACCCATCTATCTCTCGGAACCGCCATTATGGCATAATTCCACCTATCCCTTTGGACCCCATTATCCCACGGGACCTAACTATTCCAAGGGAACCTAAATATTCCTCAGGATCATATATATCTCACAGGACCGCCACTATCGCACCTGGCCCCACCTATTCCTTGGAGCTCCACATCAAACTCGGGACATTCCTTATCTCATAGGAACCCACTTATATCTTGAAATACCCCACGGTTCCTGACCCACCCGTCGGGACTCCCCCATCCAATGGGATAGGACGCTCCTATCCCATACATTAAGGATTAATAATCAATAATCATACATTATAATGATAATATTAATTTTTGTTTGATTAAATTGTTTATATAATGAACTTACTCTGTCATCAGCAGAGAGACTTCTAAGCCTCATCCTAAGTAGAAACCGCAGAAAATTCGTGGTGCCAAGAGTCTGGACATCTATAACTCGACACAAGGCGATTAACTGTTGTCGAGAAAGAGAATCTAAAGTAATTTCGTCTTCAAACAGTTTACTAAATTTAAGTATTTCTTCATTGGATGCAACCGATCCAGTCGATCGAACTTTATAGAAAAATTCAGAAAATTCCTTAGCTTTCTCAGATCGATGATCGGACGACTGCACAGACATTTCATCCAGAGTTTTTTGCAAAAACTTTGCCATTTCAATTTTTACCTGAAAGAAATATACTGTAATGCTATATTGATAATCAATATAATTTCTAGAGTTTCGTAGGCTACGCCGCGTCGGAAGCCTTCCGTCGTTTACCACTCCTAGCTCCTACAATGTTTGTGCTAAAGGGTGGCAATTTGGCATGGCACGGGGAGTCTCAACCAAGTTCACCTTAAAAGTCTAGTCACTCAATGGTACTTTGCGGAATACAAGTCTGTGCTGGTATACATATAATGTTAGCACAAAATTAGAATAATCGTTGGAGGGCTTTTTAAAAAATTCATATATTGCAAAAATCGAAAAAAATTTCTCCTGGTACTTTTAATTTATGTTACGTGTAAGATATTTTGCATGAAAAATGAAGTAAAAAATTGTAATGAAAGTTTTCTGTAAATTGACTGCCCACAATGAATGGGACCTAACGCGAAAAAAAAATGATTTTTAGTTTTTTACACCAGTCAATAGTTTTTTATTTGCTCTTTCATGATAACAAATATTATTCCTATATCTGAAAAATTCGAATTGTTATTAAATTGCAAATTGAGTCCCTCGTATAGAGTTCCTGTGTTGTACCGCCTCTGCAATCGCTCCTCTTGTAAAATGTAATTTTTGTTTCATAGGGGTTATTTTGGATAAAAAATGGAGTACAAAATATTGCGAAATATTTATAAAAAATTATTTCCCATAGTCATATTGAGATTGTTTATATTTTAAATATAGAAAATTCTTGTAAAAGACTTTCTAAATTCGATTAGAACAATTTTGCAAGAATTTTCTACATTTGAAACATAAAAAACCTTCATAGGACTGTGGGTAATAGTCTTACATAAATATTGCATAGCATTTTTTTACTCAACTTTTATGTAAAATAACCCTCACGAAACGAAAATTACGAATTTTCCAAAAAATTCAAACTTTTCTTGCTAAAGCAGCCCTCCTCCTCTAAAAAAAGCCCTCCGGCGATTATTTTTATTTCGTACTGAAAATATTAGTGGATCATCAGACAATCATATTCTAAAAAGTAATGCCTAGTAACAGGGGCAAGTCACACTACAAAACCCGTCGCAGAATCCTAGGTACTTATTTCAAAGAAATATTTAATAAATTAAACTTTTACTTTATTTTTCATGCAAAATATCTTACACGTAACATAAATTAAAAATACAATGAAATTTTTTTTTAGATTTTTACAATACAGTGGAGTCTCACTTATTTCCCCTCTCCTCTATTTCCCGTCAGCTATAGACCTCTCCAAGTTGTGACGTCAGACAAAACGGCGATGACACTGGAGGCCACACAAAGCCGGCTAATAGAGTAGTTTTGCATAGGACTCCGTGTTTTTGTTAGTTATTATAAGCACGAAGTACTACAAGGAGACCGCACGCATGTGGCGGAGATGGTGGTAAACAGCCCACAAGCGCGATCGCCTGTCCTCGGATTTTTATTCCTTCCGAGATGAGAGCGCCACATGTGGCAAATTGAGGAATTACGATTCCTATAGTAGCAGACGACAATTTAGTTATAAATTTTGTCCGAAGAGGCGCTCTCATCTGGGAAGAAATCTCGCTATGGAGAAAATCGGAGGAAAGGCGATCGCCAAATGGCGCCAGGTGAAATACATGGTGTGCGGTCTCCTTGTAGTACTTCGTGATTATAAGTTTAAAAAATGTCAAGTGCATATTTCGAAAGTTTGAGTATTATACTAAAAAGCTGATATGTTGAGAAAATAAAGTTAATAAGTGGTTGTGATCCCTACGACCTTAAAAATACGGATTTTACCATCGACATCAGAGATGCGTTGTTCAAATTGTAGTTAGTGGACATTTGGAATTATTTTGTTTTATCTCACAATTTTTGCACTGGCGAGCAAGTAAAAGCAAATAAAATCTTAGAAGCATATAAGTTTTTCGAAGCTGGTTTTTTCTCCAATTTGTAATGCAAGGAAATAAACCAGAACTCTTGTGGGTCCCCAAAGAAAACCCCGTAAGTGACAAATTTGAATTTTACGTAATATTGCGGTTTATTGACGCTTTTTAACAGTTTTTTGAAAAATAAGTAATCATTAATCGGTAATTTAAGAATACCCAGTCATTTCTTAACTAATATTCAATTGTTCAAACAATTTTAATTTGTTAAAATTGTTTTTTTTTTTCAGTTATTTCGCGAAATGAACGCATTTTCTAGACTTTATGAGTTATTTAAATAATACGTGTTTGAATACTCTTAAATGTTTAAACAGGTTGGAATTGTTTGAAAAATGTACATTTGTTTAAACATCTACGAGTATTCATGTATACCATTAAACCATTTCCCTTTCAGGGTAGGCGTGACACTACCCGATTCGGGTAGTGTTTCTAGGTTTTTCTTGTAGTTATAAATAACTACAAGTGTGGGCTCACCACACCCACGATGTGCCAACAGCACTCATGTCAGTATTCTTGAATGGTCACCCATCCAAGTACTAACCGCGTCCAACGCTGCTTAACTTCAGTGATCTGACGAGAACTGGGGTTTTCAGCGTGGTATGGCCGTTGGCCATAATAATAAACATATTAGTCGAAAATTTAGCGAGATAAACTTTTTCACCTGCTTTTTTCAGGTAAAATGTATACTTGAACAATTACGTATTATTTAAATAATTGTAGAATTATTTAAACAAATTATTTTATTGTTATCATTAATTGAATAACTCATATAGTCTAGAAAATACGTTCATTTAGCGAGTTAACTGAAGAAAACAAATATTTAAACAAATTAAAATTGTTTAAACAATTGAATATCAGTTAACAAATGACTGCGTATTCTTAAATTACCGATTAATGATTTTTTTTAACTTTTAAAAAGCATCAATATATATACCATTAAACCATTTCCCTTTCAGGGTAGGCGTGACACTACCCGATTCGGGTAGTGTTTCTAGGTTTTTCTTGTAGTTATAAATAACTACAAGTGTGGGCTCACTACACCCACGATGTGCCAACAGCACTCATGTCAGTATTCTTGAATGGTCACCCATCCAAGTACTAACCGCGTCCAACGCTGCTTAACTTCAGTGATCTGACGAGAACTGGGTTTTTCAGCGTGGTATGGCCGTTGTCAATAAACCGCAATATTACGTAAAATTCAAATTTGTCACTTACTTTTTCCCATGATAAATCAAAAAATCTTTGCGCCACCCCTGAATATTAACCGATTTTGCTCAAATTTGGAGATTCTTTCTTTTGGCATTCGAACAAAACTGGGGGGGTAAGAGCAGAGAAATTCGAAAAGTGAAAAATAAGGGCCACTCTATTACACATAAATGAAAGATTGAAAAATAAAAACAAAAATATTGAATGAAAATTATACAACTTTTGCTTAAAGCGAAAGTAAAACCTAAAGAAAATAAATAACTAATATTAAATAAACGCTTACAGATTTCATTATTTTAATCTTCAAAAATCTTACATTATTCTCTCTTAAAATTTGTTATAATCAACAATGGCACTATTTTGTTCCATTTTATGAACTAGTTGAAAGATTATTGAATTTTGAGGTTATGTGTCATTTTACTACATCCTTAACCACGAAATACTACAAGGAGACCGCACGCCTGTGGCGGAGATGGTGGTAAACAGCCCGCAAGCGCGATCGCCTGTGCTCGGATTTTTATTTCTTCCCAGATGAGAGCGCCACATGTGGCAAATTGAGGAATTACGATTCCTATAGTAGCAGACGACAATTTAGTTACAAATTTTCTCTGAAGAGGAGATCTCATCTGGGAAGAAATCTCGCTATAGAGAAAATCGGAGGAAAGGCGATCGCCAAATGGCACCAGGTCAAATACATGGTATGCGGTCTCCTTGTAGTACTTTGTGTCCTTAACTATAATTCATTCATCACTTAACGCTGATCAAGTGGTTTGAGCAAAATCTCAATATTTTCTTCTGTTTCCCAGTGAAATCTCCTCGTTTTAAAGCCCTTAACCAGGCGTTTTGTCTTTCTAAAGAAAGAGCACAAGCTTCATCCACGGTCAGGCGAGTAGATCCTTCTCCTTCAATCGGCTTCTGGTATTTCCTATTATTCACGGTAATTACAGCTGGAAGACGGTAAAAACTCGTCCCAACATCTCTATCGGCACGTTTTGAACACTTTACCACACAAAATTTGCAAGCCATAGTGGTCTTTACGGAAAAAAACATCACGTGCGTCCTAAACTACGACCCAAGACAGATTTATGTGTAAACATCTTCGGTAAACGTTAACTGAAATTGAAATCTTACATAAAGCAAATAATAACTCACGCACATATAGGAGTATACAAATTTACTTTCTCTTATATGTAATGTCGTGCAAAAGTTTCTGGACATCTATTTTCCAATAGGTTGAATAAGCCCCCTAGTTTTCATAATAATAAACTGTAGATTTTGTCTCAATTATTGCATGAAAGGTGAAAAAAGTGCCAGTTTATGGGTATACATGAAAGCCAGTACGTGTTAATTTTATTAGAAGTTGTTTGAAAAAACGTTAAATGTTAATGTTTCCGGAAAATATCAATAAATTCGGAAATAATCATTATTTTATTGGCTAATTTTAAAGATAACTTTCTGCAAGTCTGTTAGAATACTGTTCTATTAATTTGTTTTAATTCAGTTATGAAAACCTGACTTTATATCAATATTAATCAGTTCTTTAAATTAATCAGGGTGCTGGATGTAAACTTTAAAATTTTCATTGTTTCATTTTTTTTTTTTTTTATTTGTAAATGACATTTTTCAATTTAGATTTCTCAAGAAACAACTTATAATCTCTAAATTGAACTGTTTAAGTTAAAATTGTTTGAAAATGATATAATTTTGAACACTTACAAATTTCTTGATTGATTGTTCAAACTATTTTAGTTCTTAAAACGCAGTCTCTTCCAGGAGCTTTGTTTATAAAATACTGAGGCGGGCCGATATGATTTCTCTGAAAGAACTCTGGAGACGCTTTCAGCTTCGCTATGTCTGTTATAATAAATTTAAAATAAGAAAGTAAAAATTAAATATTCAAAAATAAACAAATTGAAAAATGAATTATTTAAAATAAAATAAGACTCGAATCATCAAAATTTCAGAGTGCTGAATTTAAACTAAAAAATTTTCATTGTTTCATTTTTTTTAATTTTTAATTTATAAGTGACATTTTTTAATTTTAATGTTTTAATATCAATGTAAAATCCTTTTATTGTAGTGTTTTAACCCAAAATTGTTTAAAAATGATATAATTTTGAACACTTAAAAAATTTATTGATTCATTCTCCAAACTATTTTATTTCCCAAAACGCATTCTCTCCTTTGCCTGTTTAGTCAAGCTTTGTTTATAAAATAGCAATGCGGACCGATATGACTTCTCTGAAAGAACACATTGTGTCGCACTTATGTTACGCATCTACATTTAGAATTAGGCTAATTATATTTCATGAAGAATAATAAAAATTTTAATTTCATTATGGAAAATTCATTATTATGACACTTATCATTATTATTACACATCTAAGTACTCAAAAATTATTAAAAAATATTGAAAATTGTTTCTTTTTTTTTAAATTAGACACAGCATATTTTCCTCCTGTTAGACTTTAAATAATTGGCGGGAATTCTCAAAACAGAATGAAAAAGAAACCGAAAAAATGCAAAATAGCAGTTTTCTAATGAATTCATACTATAAACGGTATTTCTTCTGTTCTTTCAAAATGATAACTTTTAATCGATAAATGACGAGTTTCCAAGTATTTTGTAAATAATTTACAATTGTTTCAACAATTATTATTCGTTTAAAAAATATATTTTTCTTCAAGTCGTGGAAAATTATTATTTTCGAGATATAAATTCCAGAGAATAATAACTTGTTACAATTTGAGGGAAAAAATATTGTTTGAACAAATGAAAATTGTTTAAATAATGACAAATTATGTAAAAAAAACAAAGCATATTCTTCGAGGGAGAGAGGGAGGGAGAGAGACTAAGGGGCTCCATTCGGTGGGTGAAGAGACACAACGCGTGTGTCAGAGACTTGCGTTACACTTTCCAGCCATGGTTTCATTTGAATCAGACGCGACTCCCCATATCGAGGTCTAAGATGTTTACACATTAAAAACTCCTGTAAACAATTAAAAACAATGATCCCGCACTGATTTTACACGGTTTGCACGCTTTGAGTGGCCTCCAGTGTCGCGGCCATTTTAGTTGGAGAGGTCCATACACGGTTATTTTCCATTTGCGCAGTTCTGGCATCTCCCACTACGGTCCCTGTATAAGTGTATATTCTCCTCCGTACAGAGGGTCCAGAGACAGTGTGGCAACCTAGTGCACTGCTCGCTTATTGGCTCCGCCATTTTAAGTTTTCTTATACATATGCTATAGATATATATGTGACGCGATCTGCAGAAAGACCCCTAAGCGGCCAAAAATCGATTTTCTGATTTTTAATGTTTTACGTAGATTCGAACTTGCTCTTTAAGATGGTATAGTTAAAAAAAGTCCAGCATTAATAATTTATTCAGTACAAGCGTGTAAACATTGTCGTTCTATCGGTCCGTCGCCACTTCTCCTCTAAAATTTACGTTTGGCCGCTTAAGGGTCTTTCTTCAGATCGCGTCATATATATATATATATATATATATATATATATATATATATACTACACTATATATATACCTCGGCGAACCAGTACTTAAAATGGCGACATCCGGCTAGGTTGCTACACTGTCTCTGAACCCTCTGTATACTCCGCGCCAGTGGCTGACCAATTAAAAAGAGGCCCGAAGAGCGGAAAGCCTTGAATTGAGTATTTCAATATGACGTCATGAGAAAATATTCTAAACGTAAAAGTCATAAATGTACAAATAGTAATATTTCTCAAGTGTAGAATGTATTTTCTCAGTCATATTCCATTCTTTTGTCGATTCACGATATTTCAGTATCACGAAATAAAATATCCAAAATTTCAGGTTAATGTATCAGATCAGGGAGATCAGGTACACTAACCTCAAATTTCGGACAGCTGCTTGTATTTCGTGAAACTGAAAGGTCGGCAATTGACAAAAGAATAGGACATGACTGAGAAAATAGATTTTACACTTGAGAAATATTACTATTCAGACCTTTATCAATTACCTTTAAGTTTAGAATATTTTCTCCAAAAACTCGTATACACTTGCAGTCTCATGTGGTAATATTCCTGAAGACTAACATTTCCACCCATCCTAGCAGTATACACTTGCAAACTATCAGTATTCAGACCTTTATAACTTACTTTTACGTTTAGAATATTCTCTCCAAAAACGCGTGTGCAGTTGCAATCCCATATATGCTGACCTTCCTGACGACTGGCATTTCCACCTAGCCTAGCATTGCCGCGAAATATTTGAGTCGCTTTTTGATTCTATTATATTGATTTTTAGTTGGCAAATTGTCGTACGTCAACAAAAACACTGGAAAAGCACTGGCATGCATGATATGCAAATGCGCTCACCGCGGTAACACACCGCGACATTTTCAACTGCGCAAGTCGGGACCATCTGAACAGTTTCCAATTGGAATGCGCAATATCTGCATGTGAGTATCCGCGTACTGCGTCTTTGTCCATATGCGGCTATTGTTTTTCATGCAAGAGTCGCGACCGTCTCTCGCCCCTTGAGCTGAGAAACTGCATGGGCCAGCCGTTCTAGGAATGTCGGGTGTATTTATCTGCATTATTATTGATAGTATTTATTGATGTCAAATCAACCAGCGCTTTTCGGCACATGCACAGTTGAAATAGTTGCTGACAGGGGACGCAGCGATACAAGAACGGGACAGCCAACGAACGTCGCTTGACCAAAATATCCAGCCCACTTGCGGTAAAGGTGGGGCCTCCTCCAGCGAGGAAATAAAAGAATCGTTTCGTTTCAAGGCCAGGGAAATAGGCAAGACTTCACTGTATATGAATTTTTTAAAAAGCCCTCCAATGATTATTTTAATTTTGTGCACGTATATCATCACAGACTTGTATTCCGCAAAGTACCATTGAGTAAGTAGACTTTTAGGTTGAACTTGGTTGAGACTCACCGTGATGTATGTTAACCAGTCGAAGTGTATTCGAGGACAAATATTTTTATCTGCTTATCTATTATGATTTTCTTTTTATCAGTGGTTAAAATATAATAACACAAGGACACTTGGTTTTTCAGACCCGTATGCTGGAAGCTTATCTTTTAGTCCGATTTTCCTCGAGGACGTCTTAAATTGAAGCTCCTGCCATGTGGAGTTGTGATAAAAAATATAATTTACTATGTTGCATTTTTCTTTTGTTTTTATATCAGTTGTTAAAAAAATAAGATGAGGAAACTTGTATTTTCATGGTTTGGAATGATTCGAATCATGTAGCCTACGAAACCCTTCCTTTCGGGAGCTTGCCGACATTTTTGGTTTGATTTTTTGTTTTTAGAAGCAAATTCATTTCTTAGAACCTACCTTTAAAGCTTTTTTGAGTTTATCCTCTTTATCAGAGGCAGTTTGAAATGTAGATGGTAATAAACCAGGGAAGAATTTGATGACTATTGGCAGCAAAAATTCCATGAATGGTACGATGATAAAGACCGAGAATGGTATCAGCCTAAACATATCACCTGTCGTTTTCACCAACTGAAAATTTAATTGCGTATAAGTCAAAACATTCAATATTACAATATTTTTCAAGGTGGCCACAGGACCGGGAATTGAACGTGACATTTTTTATTTTTAGTTTTACTCGGAAAATATATCTAATAACTTTAAATGCCACTTGATTTCATATGAAATAATGTAAACTAGATTGAATGAGTTCGTCTCGAAATTCTTTAAAATGGCTACGTTTCCAATGAGAAATTTTACAGGTTGAATCTTTAAAATGGTTGAATTTTAAAGACTAGATACCAAATTCAATAACAATTTACGTTTTTAAGTTTAAATGTTTAATTGCTTAATTCGGAATGTTCGTAATTTTAAAAAGTACAATTTTTACTGTTTACAATAAGCCTGCCAAGAAGTAACTTTTTCATTTTTAAAGAATTTAAAACTCCATGCATTTTACATGTTTGGTTTTAAATTGAAACTTTAAAGTGAATTAAATTTAAATTCATACCGTTAAACATTAGATAATAGTAGATCGAAACTTGATAAATTAGATAATTTCAATTAGCATTTGAAATTCAAAAATATTTTTATTTGAACCGTTCTAAATTTAACAAATTTATTTCTACTATCGGCGAGAAAATTCGAGTCCTCTGGCTTTGACGTTAAAAAAGTAAGTGAAGGAAAAATGGTAGCTCAATGAATGAAGGATCATTTTAAAGGACAAACTATTGTACGTTAATGAGCCTGAAACGAATATGCCAAAAAAAATTTTATAGCTTACAGACCCGAAAAACTGTTAAAAAGTAGGGAAATTTGACAGCTTTTAAAGACAGTGAACTTTGGAACATAGTTTTTTATTGAAAAAATAATAGGAAAAATCTGAAAAAATTCATGGTGGTACCTTAAACATTTCTAAACAAATTGCCGTTGAAAAATTTGCAGAATATAACAAATTGTACGTTTTTTGTACATAAATATACAACTGTACTATCTTCAGTTCTAATGA
>CAKNYM010050092.1:4350-14943 GCA_932195095.1 Andricus curvator
TTCACGCGTTGGACGACCAATACGTCCATTTCTACTTAACAATTACTCGCGACAAAAATTAGCTTCAGTTTTTTCTGTGCATCTTTCAGTTCATTCCAGCTGCACAATCAGTTTTTGTTTTAGTCAGTTTTAATCAGTTTTTGTTTTAAGAATCATTTTCAAAATTTTCCAGTGATCAGTATTTTCGACGGTTAAAGAAAATGAAAATCACGGTTCTGCTGTTGACCGCAGTAGTTGTTCTGAATTCTGTTGGTAAGTAAAGGGTGATTCAGTAGTCTTGAAACTAATTTTAGGCTCGTGTAAAAGCAGAACCAGAAAAATGTCTAAATTCAGTTGCTAATATTGTATAATTTTATTTCGAATCTATCCAATAGCAGACTTATATTACAGCGAATAGACCATTACCCTCGATTTTACGCAGCTTACTTGGAAAGCTATCCTTCACGCGTTGGACGACCAATACGTCGATTTCTACTTAACAATTACTCGCGACAAAAATTAGCTTCAGTTTTTTCTGTGCATCTTTAAATTTATTCCAGCTGCACAATCAGTTTTTCTTTTAGTCAGTTTTAATCATTTTCAATCAGTTTTTGTCAGTTTTTGTTTTAAGAATCATTTTCAAAATTTTTCGGTGATCAGTATTTTCGACGGTTAAAGAAAATGAAAATCTCGGTTCTGCTCTTGACCGCAGTAATTGTTCTGAATTCTGTTGGTAAGTAAAGGGTGATTCAGTAGTCTTGAAACTAATTTTAGGCACGTGTAAAAGCAGAAACAGAAAAATATCTAAATGCAGTTACTAATATTGTATAATTTTATTTCGAATCTTTCGAATAGTAGACTTATATTACAGCGAATAGACCATTACCCTCGATTTTACGCAGCTTACTTGGAACGCTATCCTTCACGCGTTGGACGACCAATACGTCGATTTCTACTTAACAATTATTCGCGACAAAAATTCACTTCTGTTTTCTCTGTGCATCTTCAAGTTATTCCAGGTGTACAATCGAACACAGCATTGAACAAAACAAATTTTTACATAATTAATTCTTTTAATACTTTTCCGTTTTGCGTTACAAATTGAATCTTTTGACTTTGGAACTATTCTTGTATTTCTTTTTGCCTGGTGTCATGCTAAAGCAAGTTGTGCTATCACAGTTAATTTTATAGTGTGAATTGATAAATACTTGACGCAATTGACGAAGTTTTTCGAAAAGAATCATGCGCACAACAGAATCTCCTGGCCAGACCTAGCACGAAGTTACTACGCGGTCGTCCAACGCGTGATGGACAGCGTTCATAGTGTTCAATCAAGCACAATATCAAATAAAACAAAATATTTACATAATCAATTTTATTGTTACTTTTTTGTTTTGTAGAGAAAATACAGATTGCCAAATATTTCACTAGAAATTTCGTTTTTGAAAGTTGTTGTAGTTTTTCTGTTTGGCACACTTTTTGAGACAAACCATGGATTGCACTCGTTCACTAGTGGTTATAACGCTTAGCATGATTTTTATCTAATTCACTGAAAAATTTGGTTATTCCTTGAAAAATCCAAAAAGTTCCAATTTTAAGATTTCTTTTGGATTCTTATTTCAAACTTTACTTCTAAAAATTGCAGGCCCTGATTTCCTTCATACTCCTTCGTCCATGCTTTACAATGTCCGTTTGAGCAAAATGATAAACCTATGTGCTTCACATAAATCTATTTCTAAAATTCTGCTTGAACTAGCAGTTTGTTACTATTTAATGCGATATTTGTTATTGAGGTAACAAAAATGAGTTTTCACCATCATTTAATTGCAAAGTCTTATTTTTAGTTAATTTATTATAGCCTCAGTGAACAGCGAAATATTTTTTCCTGGTACTATCTAGATACATTGTCTGCTCTGTCTATGATGATATCAACCATACGAAGAACAAGGTTTATACAAGGTTTATTGTGAAATAGAGGAAGAGAAATTAAAACGTAATTATTGAAGAGGTTTAAGTATCTTATCTAAAAGTTAGTCTACATGATACTGAATTACAAAATTATTCGCGTTTGCCTATTTCCGCAATAGAAAGATTTTAAAAACTTATTTCTGTTAGCCTTCTTACAAATATAAGAAGGATATTCACTCACAAACGTAATTAAAAAGTTAACGATAACAATTGTTATAAATTATCATAATAAAGTAAATTTTAACTGGACGTTTAGAATCATCAGTTCTACGCTTCAGTAACAAATTATTATATCAAGAAAATTAAATCTAATTATCCATTGAAATCATTCTGGGACTGTTTAAGGCTGCAGAAAAATTGGAATTAAAATTATTATAAAAGAAAGAGAAAAACATGCACTTATTTTTTCAATAAATTGCCCAAGTTTGCAGGATGCGTTTAGAAAATAATTGAGTTTTTTTAGTTACCAAAATATATTTGTCACATGACGTTTCGGCGACTAAAAGTTCTGAGTCCTTTGACCGGTCGCCGGCGACCGCATGTCACGTACCGTTCGTCAGTCGCCAAATCTGTTTTATCGGAATCAGTGAAAATTGGCTTCACCCAGCTTCTAGGTCCATTAGTAAAATTTCCAATAATTTAGATATTAGGAATTGAAAATTCATCGATTCCTATTTGTTCTTTCAGACGTAAGTTTGCAGAGCAACCGGCCTTCCGTCAGACCCTCTAGTCCGCCGCCTCCACCGTCTCCGCCGCGTAGAAGAGAACCTTCGCCGCCTAGAACTAGATTTCGCGACTTACCTAAAGGATCACTCATAATACAAAATTTTAAATTTCCTGAAAACTTTTACTATAAATTGGACAAGGAATATAATTTTCGAGAATTATTCTTGAAGTGTGACGCAGTGTTAAATTATGAAAGAAAGATTGTTGCAATTTTTCCGTTGTCGGCGAGTCACAAGCTTTATGGACTATATTATAATGGAGGAGGACCTCGGATTAAACTGAACCCGGCTTGCTTGGAGAGTGATTATATTAGAGAACATATCGATGAGTTGGATGCTGCAGGTTATCATTACTATCCTGAATTTGTGATGTTCGAAAAACCTGAACGAATAATCGTAAATTCTCTTGATGCATGTAAGTGATTAGCCAATCAACGAAATATACCATATCCAACCACCCAATATAATCTCTCTGGGTAGAAATTATCCAATTATTAAAAAGCGCATGGCGCCATTTCCGATTAATTCTCGAACCATCTCGAAATTACTCGAAACAATTTGAAACTATTTTCGGGTCGGAAAAATTATTTTTCTGATTTTTTAAAGTCTCACCCCCTCATTTTGCGTCTTTTGGTGAAAAAAAATATCCTAATTTCTTGAAATTTGAAAAAAAAAGTGTTAAAAATTCAGTAAGCCCTTGAATTTCAAAAATTGTAAAAACTTTACAAGAATGATGTAAAATTACCATGCGAGCAGTACAAAGCCTGACAAATTTTTTTAAAATTTAACTTCCCCCAACTTGGCCAAAACTCACCTCTGAAGACACTAGAAAGTAATTTTATAAAAAATTTGATTATACATATATGGAAAATATTGCCCTGTAAATAAGAATTTTTCCCCTTTTCACCCTTAATAATCCATAGAAAATTACATTTTTTTTAAGTTTCCAGATAATAAAAAAATTTCTTGAAGATTTATAAAAAACATGCGAGTAAGTTTGAGACATTTCGCAATCCTGAAAAGATTCAAAATTAATTTAAGAGTTGAAAATATTTCAAAAGTTTCAAAAAATGTACATTTTTTCAATATCTGGAAAATTTTTTCAAAGCTTCTTAAGGATTTCAAAAGGATTCACAATGATAAAGAAAATTTTCTTAGAATTCATGGGAAAATTTGCACTGATATTTTATTTTGGAAAATTAATTCTAAGAAAACATTTAAAAACGGTTTAAAAGATGACAAACGTTTTAAAAAGATTTCTAAAATCGTAATAACAGATTCTGAAAGATTTTTAGACAAATTTTGTCATTTTTTAGAATTTTGTGAAAAATTTTGAAAAAATTAAAATAATCTTGAGAGATATTCAGAAGGTTTAAAAGCTTTGAAAAAAGATAGAAAAATAATTTGAAATTTAAAAATCTTTTAAAGAATTTAAAACAAAATACCAATTTTTGAAGATTCCGAACAAAATTTTGAAGCTTTTTAAGAAGTTTCAACAGTTTCTTAAAGGCTTCAAGAAAATAAAAAAACTTTCTTAGAGTTTATGGGAAAATTTTAACGGATTTTTTTATTTTTAAAATAAATTTTAAGAGAAAACTGACACAGGTTTCGAAAGATTTGAAATTATTTTCTAAAATTTGGAAAAAGAACGAGAAAGATTTTCAAGCAAAATCTTTCCGTTAGCAAAATTCGTAAATTTTATGGAAAATTTGAAAAAAAATTTAAAAGGTTTCACAATAATAAAAAATATTTCTCATAATGCATGGGATAATTTAAACAGAATTTTTATTTTGAAAAATTAATTTTAAGATAATTTTAGAAATTTTACAAAGATTACAATGTTTTATAAAAAATTTGATTAGTTTTATGAGACATTTCGACGCAAATTAGCAGGCAATTTTTTGTTATTTTTTATAATTTTATACTTAGACTTTTTCGGGAAAAATTCGAATAATTTTAAAAGATATTTGAAAGACGTAAATATTTTGAAGATTTTTAAAATATTTTCGAATTTAAGAAAATTTTTGCAGAAATTCGAATAATTCAAAAAGATATTTGAAAATTTTAAAAAGTTTTGGAAATAGTCAAGAAATAAATTGACATTTAGAAATATTGCCAAAAATTGTAAACAAAATGTAAATTTTGTAAGATATCGAAAAGAATTTCAAAGCTTTTTAAGAAGTAGGAAAGGTTTAAAAAAATCAAAAAACTTCTTCTAAGATTACTCTGAAAATTTTTAATGACTTTTTATTTAAAAAAATTTATTTTTAAAAAATATTTTAAAACATTTCAAAATATTTTCAGAAACGTTGAAAAAAATCTGGAAGGCCAATTTTTTTAATTTCAAAATGTTTTTTAGAATTTTATGAATAATTCGAGACGACGTAAAAAATATTTGTTTCTAAGTCCTAAACATCTTTTAAAATAATTCGAATTTTTCTTCAAATTTTGTAAACAAATGAACAGATGATTTTGAAGAAGAAATATTCATTCAAAATTTCTGAAATGAAATTTTTGTTGTTAAAAATCTAACTATTTGGTTGAAAATTTGTCTATCATAAAAAGGCCGATTGATTATTACGATAAATTTCATGAAGAGCAACCTAAGCGTAATCATAACAAAATACTCAAGGTCATAATAAGTTATTCAGAATCTGGAAGATTTGAAGGTAAATTTTTTAATTTTTCATCATTTTCAGCAAAATTTTGAAAGAAGTCAAAGAATATAATAAGATATTAAGAAGTTTTGAAAATGTTTGAAGATTTCAAAAAAAAATTCAGAGATAAAAATGTAGAAATTAACGAAAGAAATAAATTTTTAACAAAGTAGTTCCACTTTCAACTAAGTAGTAGAATTTGGACCCAAAAAAGGTTTTCCATTTGCTATTTACGATTAGTGAAAATCTTGAAAATGTAATCAAATAGTTTTTCAAATTATATGTAAGATTTTCTGTAAAAAAGCATCGATAGATTTAAAATATTAAATTTTATTGAATAAATGAAAAAGAACAAAGTTCCTCGTCGTCCCGAATTTTCTTATATATATATATATATATATATATATATATATATATATTCTCTACGATGCCTGTGATTGGTCAGAGCGCCCCATTGTGGGGATTGGTCAAACTTGATTGGCCAATCAAGTCTTTTTTTAAAAACCCGGAAAAACGGAAAGCCAAATCGGACTGGTATTATATCCATTTTCCCTATTGATGTTATTATGGTGTTTTAAGATTTGGGTTGCTTTTCTATGTTTTCTTGGAAAAATATTGTACGTTCTTGCGATGACGGTTGTTTTATCGAATCAAATGCTATATTCTGTTTCGATATGATGTTCAGCTAGTGCTGATTGCGTGAAATGTTTTGTCCAGACTTTACTCTCATGTTCCTTTACACATTGGCTCCCCGCTCTCCCGGTTTCTCCATTATAGACTTCAGATATAGACAAAGTAGACTTCCAATAAAGAGAACTTCTAAATAACCCTAAAGATAAAAAGGCACCTCTCTGTGATCCAGGAGTATATAAAATCCCTTGGGCTTTTGGTAAAGTCTATATTGGAGAAACCGGGAGTGCGGTGAGCCAACGTAGTTTCGCATTTATTCGTAGTTTTGCACACGATTCAAACCCGAAAATCCTCATTTAAATTTATTACATTCCTACTTGTTGTTCCAGATCAAAGGCTGGGCCGAGGTCTTTCTTGCGCCCACACTTTTGAATCGCGTGCATTGTTCTCTCACTTACCTGCAGAAGCACACATAGTACGCTGGGTCCAATTTCCTCAAGGCTTTTTCTTTAAAATTGACGAGGAAGGTCTTTTTCATCCACTATTGCATCATGAGTGTGACGTAGTGGTAGATGCATCTAGAATGATTGTAGCAGTTTTTCTGGGTCCAGATGAATACAAACTCTTTGGTATATATCGTGGAGCAGGCGGAAAACGGGTTAAACTAACCCATGTTAGTATGGAAGCTCAACATTTCGAATTAAATCACCAAGAAGAATCTGAATTATATGTGGAATTTGCATCATATCACAAACAAAAATCGCTATCCTGCACGAAATATTGTGTCAATTATTTTAATTTCCTAAGTACTTATTGTATTAACACATTTCACTTTGTAAAAATTAATTTCATTAAGGTCCACGTATGTTTAATTCAGTATTCATTTTTTTTACATTCATTATTCTTACAGATTTTATTATTATTATATTTGAATTAATGTCTCAGTCTTGAGATGCTTAAAGCCCAGGATCCCAACATTTTTCAACTGAACTTTTATGGAAAATAAGTGACATTAGAGGTGAGAATAAAAAAAAAGTTAGAGCATTTTCAAAATTTTTGTGACAATTTTTTTCAAGATTCAAAAATTCTATGTACGGCTATTTATAGTACTCGGAAATTTGAACAATTTATTTTTCCGGCTTTTTTCGGTGAAAAGAAAATTACCAGAGTTATAGCATTTCCAAATTTCAAAAAAAAACAAACGAAAATGCAAATGTTAAGCCAAAAAACGCACGACGTGAAAAAAAGTATAAATTAAAAAAATGGTAACAAAGTAGTAAAAATTTCGATTAGAGAAATGAATTTTTGTCCAAAAAGATGAATATAAAAAGTTAAACATTCAACTGAAGATTCCTCAATTTAGCTGAAAATTCATTTTTTAGTTAAGGGTAAACTGATTGGTAAAAAATTAATATACTTTGCTAAAAAATGTGTTTTTTTTATTAAATTATTATTAATTTTTTTGGTTGAAAATTCTACTGTTTGGTAAAATCTAATTTTCTTAGTTGAAGATTCATCATTTCAGTTGAACATTCGTTTTTAACTGAAAATGTAACTATTTTATTTTTGGTTAAAAATTGATCTCTTTGGTTAGAAAAAAACACGTTTTTTGCAATTTCGAAAAATTCTAAATTATGGACAAAATTGTAATGTATATTATTATTATATTAATCATTATAATAATTACAGTTATCGAATAATTGGAAGTGATAAAAAATAACGAAAAGATAAAAGTGGGCCATAAGAATTAATGTCACCTTTACTTTCTAAAAACATGTTGTTTATACACAAAAGTGTGTTGTCATCGAAACTGAATTAACTTGAATCAAGAGAATATGAAAAAAAAAACAGTCACCGTTTGAATATTTTTGGTAATGTTCTAGATAAATAATCAAATATAAAATATTACATTAAATAAAAAATATTTTCTTGAAATTTTTTATTTAATAAATTTATTTCGAATTTTTTTTTTTCGGAAGTTTCATTAATTTCATTAATTAATTATTAATGTTATGGGACGACTGAAAAATACCGATAAATAAAATTCCGGGGCTGTAAAATTCCCAAGAAAGAAAATATTTGAAATAAAAAAATTTTGAAATTATAAAATTGCCGAAATATAAGAATTCCGAATTTGCAAATTCCCGAAGAATGAAATTCGCGACAGAAAATTGACAGAATATTCCCGAATTTGAATAATTGAGAAAAAAATTTTCAATAAATATTATTGATTAAAAATACAGTAATTATATATTTTGATCAAAGAAATTTTCTTTAATGCTCAATATATTTTTATAAATTATTATCTTTCAAATTTAAAGTAACAAAATTTTTTTAAAGTTTCTCTCTTCTGAATTGAGAAATATTATCTAGATTGTTGTTATTTCAAATTTAAACAATAATTTCAAATGAACTAAACATCAACAAATTTCCATTGCAACAAAAAACAGTTTTTTTAACCAAAGACTTTTGATTCAATGACATTTTTTTGGATTTGAAAAAATACATTTTAAAGTACTATAGGAATCTTTAAACTAAAAAAAATGTGTATTTTTAGGAAAAATTTGGTTCAGCTTAGAACTTGTAGTTGTTTAAACTGACTCGTATTATTCCTAAAATCTTCTTAAAATTTTCTTAATTCTTTTTTGACATTTTTGGCATTCTTTCCAAGTTTAAAATTATTCTTGAAATTTTTAGAAAAACTCCAAGCATTTTTTTAAATAATTCGAAATTTTCCTGAAATATTTGAAAAATCATTTCAACCAGAAAAAAATTGCGTAGTATATTTTTTTAAGAATTTCAATAATGTTTTGAAATGTTTTTAAATATTTTCATAGAATTAATTCAAGAAAAAATCTCTTAAATCCCTTCAAAATTCTTCAAAAGCTTCTGCATTCTTTTTCAAAATCCTCAGCAATCTATATTTTGTATTACATTTTTTTGAAATCTTCTTCAATTTTAAATTATTTTAGAAATGTTTTCAAAACTTCCAAATGTGATTTTAAAATGATTAAATTTATTTTTTTAATTTCAGTCATGAAATACTTTTAACACAGAATCTTTCATAAACGGAATAAGACAGTATTTCAGATTAAATTTTCAAATTTATTAATTTATTTTAAATAAAAAAATGTCTTGTCTAATATAAAAGATGGATTTTCAACAAAATACTTGAATTTTCAACAAAATAATTAAATTTTTAACATAATAGTTGAATTTTCAACCTAAAAATATAAATTCCCAATAAAAAGTGTCACAATTCATTCATAGTTTCGCACACGATTGAAACCCGAAAAAGCTTTAAAATTCAAAATTTTAATTTATATAAAATTTTACCTAAATTGTTGAACCTTCAAGCCAAAAGACAAATTTTCTCTAGAAAAATTGAATTTACAAACAAAAAATATGACTTCAGCAAAAAATTATATTCCCACGAAACTGATGCATTTTTACCCAACAAAAATGAAATTTTAAACCATAAAAATTATCTTTTTTTCACCAAAAAAGGAGAATTTCAAACCAAAAAAGAACAATCTTTAAAAAATGGAAAAGTTACATTTTCATTTAAGAAATTAATTTTGAACCAAAAAAAAAGACTTTTCCACTAAACAGTTAAATTTTTAACCAAAGACCAAAGCCTTCAATTAAAGAGATAAATTTTTAACAATGTAGTTAAACTTTTACAGTTAAACAAGATGTAAATTTTCTATGAAATAGTTAAATTTTCAACAAAACAGTTGCATTTTTGTCAAAGCAAGATGCAATATTTCTACTAAAAAAAAAATGAAATTTTAAATTAAAAAGACAAATTTTCAGAAAAATATTTTTCATCCAAAAAAGATTTCAGTTGACTTATCAGCAGCAAAATATGAATTTTAAACAAAAGTTCAATATTATACGAAAAGATTTGAATTTTTAATCCAAAAAGACGAATTTTTAACAAAACAGTTGAATTTGCCAAAAAAAAATTATGTCGGTTGGAGAAAATTTTTAAATTTTCAAGCAAATAATAAAACTTATAACTAAAAAGATAACCTTCAGGAGAAAGTTTTTGCGAATTTGCAAAAATTACGTATATATATATATGTATATTAAGTATATGTAACAAAATGTCTCGACCCCCCCCCCCTTTTAGATGTTACGTAATTTAAGTACGGTCCCTAAGCTACGTAAAATCGAAGGTAATGGTCCATTCGCTGTAATGTCAATGTGCTATTCATTAGATTCAAAAAAAAAAAAAACAACAATTAAATTAGCTGCATTAAAAATTTTCTCTGGTTCCACCTTTACAGGCGCCTGAAATTAATCCCAAGGCTACTGAATGATCCTTTACTTGCCAACAGAATTTAGAACAACTACTGCTGTCAAGAGCAGAACCGAGATTTTCATCTTCTTCAACCGTAGAAAATACTGATCACCGAAGAATTTTGAAAATGATTTTCAAGATAAAAACTGACAAACACTGATTAAAACTGACTAAAACAAAAACTGATTGTACAGCTGGAATAACTTCAAAGATGCACCGAAAAAACTGAAGCGAATTTTTGTCGCAAGTAATTGTTAAGTAGAAATTGATGTATTGGTCGCCCAACGCGTGAAGGATAGCGTTCCAAGTAAGCTGCGTAAAATCGAGG
>CAKNYM010050092.1:26083-37551 GCA_932195095.1 Andricus curvator
TTAATCGTTGAATTCTTGTTTTGTTTTCAGGAATTCTATACATTAACATAATTTAATTTTTCTTATCTCTTTGAAAATGTAAGAAAGTTTACAAATTATACTGTGATAGCGAAATGTTAAGAACAGAATCATTTCCCATCACAAACACAATAATTTACAGTTTAAATTTTCTCTTCTATCAAGAATGTTGAGAAACATTTATAAATAAATTTTATGATGAAGTAAAATTATTTATTTAGAAATCTTTATACTGTGTGGGATACTAATTTAAATTTCCCTCTACTAATGCCCCTTCAGCCGCGCAGGCCCGTTGAGAGCATTATTTCCGCATTTGGTCGGTGCGCAGCGCTAGTGCTACCCATTCTCGCAACTGAGATTAATCCCCAAGGATATAAGAATGCTTTAACTAGAAACCTCGAATTAATTTGCGAGGCGGCCGCGGCTGGCCAATCGTATTACCTTTTGGATGTTCGAGATGTCACTTGACGTTTTCGGACTTAAAATAAATACATTTTCTTCGTAACGACATGCTCTTGAGGAATTATTAGGAAAACTTAATCATTCTTCACAAATGTTTCAAAATCCCCCCCAGATTTTTTTTTTTTTTTTGAAATAGCAGGTAAGTGTCTTCCCCAGTGCTTCCAACGCAGGCACCTTGCACTACTGCGCATGCGATGCATACGGCGCTTCATTGGCTGCCGTTCGCGCGCTTATTTGAAATGTTAAAAAATACAATTTTTTTATTTATTATTATTAATTAAAAATGATTATATTTTAACATGTTCGAGTGGTACATGGATGGTTTTTAATATATTCTAAGCATGAGGTTGAAAAATAAAATGAGTATTCAGTAAACAAGAAATATCATATTTATTTACAGAAGTCTCATTTTATTTTTTCACCTAATGCTCAGAAAATTTTAGAATCATCCACGTTACACTTGAACATGTTGAAATATAATTATTTTTTATTATAAATAAGAAATAAAAAAAATTGTATTTTTTAACGTTTCAAATAAGAGCGCGAACGTCAGCCAGTAAAGCTGACTCATTTACTTTGTCTAAAAGCCAAAAAATTGTGGCGGATATTAACCGTCTACATATTTTTGATTTTAAAAAATCCTGAATTTAGAGTGGTTTACCCCAAGCAACTTGCGCTGTTTTCCAAATAAAATTTCATGTAGATTTTAGCGGGATCCTTGTTAGAGGTGTAAACATTTTTTTTTGTTTTATTGTTTAATTTGTTACGATTTGTGACATGACGTTTCGGCGACTAAAAGTTCTGAAGCCTAAAAGCCTGGCGACTAGATGTTTTGCGACTACTTGTCCCGCGACTAGTTTTCCGGCGACTGGTCGCCGGCGACTGTCACGTACGGTTCGGCAGTCCCCAAATCATATTACCGGAATCAGTGAAAGTTGGATTCACCCAGCTACTTGTTCCATTAGTAAAATTTCTATCAATTTAGATATAAAGAATTAGAAGTTTATCCATTATTATTTTATGCTTCCAGATAAAAGTTTACAGAGCACCTCGCGTTTCCGCAGACGCATTTCTATCTATCGTAGAGAATTTTCTAGTAGCTCGGAATCTTCTCCGTAGCCTAAACGTAGCCGTTGATTATGAAGGATTTTAATCGTATGCGAATCGTTTCATTTTATGCTTATTTTAACACCGTCTACAGATTTTTGGTTTTTAAAAATCATGATTTTAGAGTAGTTTACCCCTCGCAACTTGCGCTGTTTTCCAAATAGATTTCATGTAGATTTGAGCGGGATCCTTGTTACAGGTGTAAACATTTTTTGTTTGTTTTATTCTTTAATTTGTTACGATTTGTGACATGACGTTTCGGCGACTAAAAGTTCTGAAGCCTAAAAGCCTGGCGACTAGATGTTTTGCGACTACTTGTCCCGCGACTAGTTTTCCGGCGACTGGTCGCCGGCGACTGTCATGTACGGTTCGGCAGTCCCCAAAATCTGTTTTATCGGAATCAGTGAAAGTTGGCTTCACCCAGCTACTTGTTCCATTAGTAAAATTTCTATCAATTTAGATATAAAGAATTAGAAGTTTATCCATTATTATTTTATGCTTCCAGATAAAAGTTTACAGAGCACCTCGCGTTTCCGCAGACGCATTTCTATCTATCGTAGAGAATCTTCTAGTAGCTCGGAATCTTCTCCGTCGCCTAAACGTAGCCGTTGATTATGAACGATTTTAATCGTATGCGAATCGTTTCATTTTATGCTTATTTTAACACCGTCTACAGATTTTTGGTTTTTAAAAATCATGATTTTAGAGTAGTTTACCCCTCGCAACTTACGCTGTTTTCCAAATAGATTTCATGTAGATTTGAGCGGGATCCTTGTTACAGGTGTAAACATTTTTTGTTTGTTTTATTGTTTAATTTGTTAGAATTCGTCACATGACGTTCCGGCGACTAAAAGTTCTCAGGACTATGCCTGGTGACTAGATGTTTTACGATTATTTGTCCCGCGACTAGTTTTCCGGCGACTGGTCGCCGGCGACTGTCACGTACGGTTCGGCAGTCCCCAAATCTGTTTTATTGAAATCAGTCAGAATTGACTTCACGCAGCTACTAGTTCCATTAGTTGAATTTCTATCAATGTAGATATAAAGAATTAGAAGTTTATCCATTATTATTTTATTCTTCCAGATAAAAGTTTACAGAGCACTTCGCGTTCTCGCAGACGCAGTTCTTCCCATCGTAGAGAATCTTCTAGTAGCTCCGAATCTTCTCGTAGTTCCGAATCTTCTCGTAGATCCGAATCTTCTCCGTCGCCTCAACGTAGAGAACCTTCGCCGCCTGAACCTACATTTCCCTACTTACCTAAAGGATCACTCATAATAAAAGGTTTCAAATTTCCTGATGGCTTCTTCTATAAATTGGGCGAGCATTTGGGATATGATTTTCGGGAATTATTTTCGAAGTGTGACGTAGTGTTAAATTATGAAAGAAAGATTGTTGGAATTTTCCCGAAGTCTTGGGATCACGAGCTTCATGGACTATATTATGGTAGAGGAGGACGTCGGATTAAACTAAACCCGGCTTGCTTGGAGGAAAGATATTTTAGACAACATTTCGATGAGTTGGATGCTGCAGGTTATCATTACTATCCTGAATTTGTTCACTTCGAAAAACCTCAACAAATAATCATAGAATCTCCTGAAGAATGTAAGTAATTATTCAATCAACAAAACATACCATTTCCAACCACCAAGAAAAAAAATATATCAGTATAATCTCTCTGGTTACAAATTAATCAAATTATTAAAAAGCGCATGGCGTCATTTTTTATTAAATCTCCTAACATTTTGATATAAAAAATGTAATTTCTAAATTTTTGAAGATTTCGAAATTAAAAAAGCTTTTTAAGTATTTTGAAAGTTTCAAAACAATGAACAAATTTCTTCAAATTTCTGAGAAAATGTAAATTTTTTTTTATTCTGAAAATAAATTTTAAGATAAAATTGATGATGATTTTCAAACAAATTCTTTCATTTAGCAAGGTTACAAAGATCTATAGAGGATGCGAGCAAGTTTAAGAAATTTTGAAATTTCAAAAAGATTCAAAATTAATTTAAAAGTTGGAAATATTTCAAAAGTTTCAAAAATTATACATTTTTTTAATATTTCGACTTTTTAAAAGATTTCTAAAATCGCCAGAACCGATTCTGGAAGATTTTGAGGCAAATTTGGTAATTTTTTAGAATTTTATGAAAATTTTGGAGAAAATTCGAATAATCTTAAAAGATATTTAGAAGGTTTAACAGTTTTGGAAATAGTTAAAAATAATTTGAAAGTTGAAAATCTTCTAAAAAGTTCAAAACAAAATACAAATTTTTGAAGATTCCGAAAAAAATTTCAAAGTTTCAAAAGTTTTTTAAAAGGCTTCAAGAAAATAAAAAAACTTTATTCTTATGGGAAAATTTTAACTGATTTTTTATTTTGAAAATAAATTTTAAGGAAAAATTGACAAAGGTTTCGAAAATTTTTTTATTATTTTCTAAAATTTTGAAAAAGAATGGGAATGATTTTCAAGCAAAATCTTCCGTTAGCAAGATTGGAAAATTTTATGAAAAATTTAAAAAAAAGGTTTCACGATAATGAAAAATATTTCTCATAATACATGGGATAATTTGAACTGAATTTTTATTTTTAAAAATTAATTTTAAGATAATGTTAGACATTTTTTTTAACATTTCAAAAGATTTACAAAATTGTCAAAACAGAATCTAGAACATTTGAAGGCAAGCTTTTTAATTGTTGAGAATTTCAAGAAAAATTTTGAAAGAATTCGAAGAAAGGTTTTAAATAAATGAAAAAATTTCTTGAGATTCCTGGAAAAATATTTAATCACTTTTTAATCAAAAAAATTAATTTGAAAAAGTTTCAATATATTTCCAAATATTATTATTATTTCAAAAAATTTTCGCAAATTTCGAAAATATCTGGAAGACCTAAGGGCATGTTTTTAATTTTTAAAGATTTTTCAAAATTGTGGGAATAGCTCGAGTCACTTTAAAAGAGCCAAATTATTCAATTAGCAAGATTACAAAGTTTTATAAAAAATTCGATCAGTTTTATGAGACATTTAGAAGTTTTTGAAAGAGTTAAAGAGTTTAAAAGGTTTCACGATAGTATATTTTTTTTCAATTCCAGGCAAAATTCAAACTTATTTTTTATCCAGAAAAATAAATTGAAGAGAATAATTTTGAAGATTTAAAAAATTTTTTAAACTGAATCTGGAATATTTGAAGGCAATTTTTTGATTTTGTATAATTTTATAATAAGAAATTTTTTGGAAAGATTCAAATAATTTGAAAAGATATTTGAAAGATTTAAATATTTCCGAAATGATTGACAAATAATTTTAAATTTGAAAAGGTTCACAAAAATTGAAAACAAAGTGTAAATTTTGGAAGATAATCAAATAATCAAAAATATTTGAAAAGATTTTGAAACATTTCAAAAGATTCTCAGAAACGTCCAAAAAAATTCTGGAAGATTGAAAGACAATTTATGAATCTTGAAAGATTTTTCAGAATTTTATGAATAATTCGAGACGATTTAAAAAATATTTTTGTCTAAGTCCTAAATATCTTTTAAAATAACTCCAATTTTCCCAAAATTATGTAAAATCCTTCAAAATAAAAAAATTATACTTCTTTGACATATTTGAAATCTTTGATTTTTTTTTTAATTTTTCCAAGAATCTTAGGAAAATTATATATTCATATAACTGTCCAAACAAATGAACAGATGAATTCGAAAAATAAAGATTCATTCAAAATTTGTATTTTCTATTCAAAATCATTTATACCTTCAAATTAAATTTTGGGTGGATTTTTTTTTCTTTCTGAAATAAATTTTTTGTTGTTAAAAATTTAAATATTTGGCTAGTGCTGATTGCGGGAAATATTTTGGCCTGACTTTACTCTCATGTTCTTTTACACGTTGTCTCACCGCTCTCCCGGCTTCTCCAATATAGACTTCAGCTATAGACAATATAGAATTCCAGTATAGAAAAATTCTAAACAACCCTAGAGATAAAAAGGCACCTCTCAGTGATCCGGGAGTATATAAAATCCGTTGTTCTTGTGGTAGAGTCTATATTGGAAAAACCGGGAGTGCGGTGAGCCAACGCGTAAAGTGTTTCAGGTCAGCCCTGAAGAAGTGAACTGCAATGTTCATGAAATATCGGCAAGATTCGTAGTTTTGCACATGATTGAAACCCAAAAATCCTCATTTATATTTATTACATTCCTACATGATGTTCCAGATGAAAGACTAGGCCGAGGTCTTTCTTGCGCCCACACTCCTCAAGCGCGTGACTGGTATCTTCACTTACCTGCAGAAGCACACATAGTACGCGGTGTCCAATTTTCTGAAGGCCTTTTGTTTAAAATTGACCAGGATGGTCTTTTCCATCCACTATTGCATCATAACTGTGACGCAGTGGTAGATCCATCTGGAATGATTGTAGCAGTTTTTCTGGGTCCTGCTGAATACAAACTTTTTGGTATATATCGTGAAGAAGGCGGAAAACGGGTGAAACTAACCCATCCTAGCATGGAAGCTGAATATTTCGAATTGAATCGCCAAGAAGAATCTCAATTATACATGGAATTTGCACCATATCACAAACCTCCAGGACAATTTAAAGAATCTCTTGCAGCTTGTGGCTAATTAGAGAAAAGTAAAAAAATATATTATATCGAACCACAAAGAAATACATTCCAGCTTTTTCTTTATTTAATGAAATATTGAATTGGATACTGTTACTGGCGTTGTATTTTTTAAATAAATAATAATAACTATCCTGAACAAAATAGCGTGTCAATTATTTTAAATCTTAATTCAAGATATAAGTGTATTTAAGAACCTAAACAAAATTCCTAGATCAAAAATGCATGTTGAGTCCTGAAGAAGTTAGAAAATTAAACTTTGTTAAAACTAAGTACTTTGTAACCAAAACGACAAAATTTCGCAAAACAGTTGAATTTGAACAAAAATAATGTTTTTCGAGGTACAAATAAATTTGAACCATATTTTTGAATTCTCAAGCTTGAAAGACGACTTTTCTACAAAACAGTTGAATTTTTAACAAGAAACTTAATTTTCAGCCAAAGAAATAAACTTTCAACTAAAATGAGGACAATTTAACAAACAAACAAATTTTAATAAAACAGTACAATTTTAACCAGCCAAGCTGAATTTTCAACGTTGAAATATGAACTTTCGATATAAAAAAGTTTATTTTCAAAAAAATAATTCAATTTGCAACAAAATAGTTGAATTGGTACCCAAATTTTTTAATTTTGAAACCCAAAGATACATTTTTTACCAAAAAGATTAATTTTCTATTGAAAAGGACGAATTTTCAACAAAATAGGGTAAGAGCATCAGTTATTGGAATCTTTCTCTAATTTATTACATAATACGACTGTTTATCTTATGTTGCTATAACTAATTTAATTCTGCTGTCATTTTTACAATTAATGCGTTAATTAATTATACAGTCCAATCAAATATTTATCCAAAATTTAATAAATTCACTTTGGTTTTTGGCATGCCAGTTATTGGTGCTCATAATCAATATGAATCTGATTTTTTAATAACGAAGCCAATTTTTAATAAAGTAGTTCAATTTTCAATAGAAAATTATCAATTTTGACTCAAAAATCAAATAGCTAAATTTTGTGTTAATTAACAAAAATTCCAAAAAAATTGCAAACCAATGAAATGAATTTATAACAAAGTAGTTCAACTTTCTACCAACTAGTTGAATTTTCAATAAAAAAAGAGGACTTTGAAAAAAATAGTCTCGGAAATAACCAGAAAGTTTGTGTTATTTAACATGACTTACCATAAATCGCGGCTAAGGTGACCGGAAATTATCGAGAATTTTCGACAATTCTTCAATTTAACTTTTGGGTCGGTTTGAGTTTTCAGGCTTTCGGGTCATCTGGGGATCCCGAATACCTTAGAAATGGTACTTATTTTGTAAAACAATTCGACAAAAATAGATTTAACAATAGGATTCGCACTATGTACTTACACTAAATACGATGCGCAGCAAATCAGTGTACTGCAAAAGCTTTGGCTTACCTGAAACAGAAAAAAAAATTTGCGTTAGATAAATTGCACTTTTTAATTTTTTTAAATCACAGGCACATGTCTGCCACAGCTCAGTACACCTAAAAAGAGTAGGAGAATTGGATAATTCTTAAAACAAATACAAGGCCTCTGATGTAAATACACTTATATAATCAAAAATGTCATAGGCCAGGTGTCAAATTATCGATATATAGAATAGAATAAGTATTAAGTCGCCAAGATCGACTGGTCTTACTAAATTCTATCAGTCAAGTAAAAACACCACAAGGTTATGGTTCCAACTTCTTAACATGGACTAGTTTCACAAAACTATGTGAATCACCTAAAGACTTCCAAAGGCTACGCTAAAGGTTGATTAGACTATTCATAAGACACGCGCCAAACTATATACTTTACATTTGAAAACGGGGATCCAGGAACTTATTGAAATACTTTGAAGTTAGAAACCGGGATCCACGAACTTATTAAAATACTTTGAAGTTGGAAGCGGGGATCCATGAACTTACTGAAATACTTTAAAGCTAGAAACCGGGATTCAGGAACTTATTGAAATACTCTGGAGTTGGGAACGGGGATACAGGAACTTACTGAAATACTTTGGAGTTGAAAACTGGGATCCAGTATCTTATTAAAATACTTTTAAGTTGGAAGCGGGGAACCAGGAACTTCTTAAAATACTTTGGAGTTGGAAACGGGGATCCAGGAACTTATTGAAATATTTTTGAGTTGGAAACGGAATCCAGAAACTCATTAAAATACTTTGGGTTTGGAAAGGGGCATCCAGGAACTTATTAAAATACTTTTGAGTTGGAAACTGAGATCTAGGAACTTATCAAAATATTTTGGAGTTGGAGACGGGGATCCTGGAACTTATTAATATACTTTGGATAATACTTTTAGAATAAAAAAAATAAAACAAAAATTATTAAACGAATAATTGAATTTTCTACTAAAAATGTTAAATTTTTGTCCAAAACTGAAATATTTTGAGTTTTAGTCAGAATCATTAATTTTTAACCAAAAAGAAGAATTTTCAGAAAAAATTTAATCTTCAAACACACCGATGAATTTTCAACTCAAATAATGAATCTTCAACCAAAAAATTCGTTTTTAACAAAGTAGTTCGACTTTTAACCAAGTAGTTGAATTTTTATATGAAAAATAAAACATCAATTTTCTACCAAAAAGATAAATTTTGTACCAAAAAAGACGAATTTTTAACAAAAGAGTTAAAATTTCAACTACGAGGATAAATTTTCAGCCAAGAAGATTTATTTTCTAATGAAAAAGATGAAATGCTAACAAAATACAATTACTTTTAACCAAGAAGATAAATTTTTCACAAAAAAAAATAACGAATTTTAATCTAAATAGTTGAATTTTTACCTATAAAGATGATTTTCTACCAGGAATTTTTCAATTTCTACCGAAAAAGAAGAATTTTCAACAAAGCACATAAATTTTCAACCAAATAGTTGCAGCTTCCACCCAGAAAAGATGTATTTTGATTTAAATATAGAAACGTTAAACGTTGAACTAAAAAAAACAAATTGTTAAAAAAAATGGTTTATTTTTCAACCAAAGAGATGAATGTCCAACTAGAATTCAGAGCCTTCAACCAAAACAATCAATTTTAAATAAACTCAACAGCTGAATTTTTAAACAAAAAAGAAAAAACCACTACCAGAAGAGATGAATTTTCAATAAATTAAAAAACATTTTTAACCAAAAACATTACTTTTTAACCAAAAATACTTGAGAGTTGGAAACGGGGATCCAGGAACTTATGAAAATACTTGAGAGTTGGAAAGAGGGATCCAGGAACTGAAATCGGAAGAACATTCCGAAAAGCCAAGAAATTTCCTTGAATCAAAGAAAAATTTTTATGAATGTTTATACAGATTCTGAGTTCTCAAGGTAAAATAATAATACACGCGCGAGAAATTAAAAAATGAGTAAATAAGGTGATCCCGACCAACAATTTTTATCTCACAAAGCCCTACGATTGCCTTCTACGATCTATGCTTGGGAAGTGGAAAAAACAAATATCCCAAAATAGTATATATACAGTCATGAAACACGAGAATATTCGTTAGTTCTTGTTTTAAAATTGCTTTTGAATTTTTTCGGTGATCAGTACTTTCTACGGTTATAGAAAATGAAAATCGCTCCTCTACTCTTGACAGCAGTAGTTGTTCTGAATTCTGTTGGTAAGTAAAGGGTCATTCAGTAGTCTTGGGATTAATTTCAGGCACGTGTAAAAATGGAACCAGAGAAAATTTCTAATGCAGTTCATTTAATTGTATAGTTTTATTTTTAATCTATCGAATAGCACGTTTACATTACATCGAAATGAAAAATTACCCTCGATTTTACGCAGCTTACTTGGAACGCTATCCTTCATGCTTTGGACTACCAATACGTCCATTTCTACTTAACAATTACTCGCGACAAAAATTCACTTCGGTTTTTTCTGTGAATCTTTGAAGTTATTCCAGCTGTACAATCAGTTTTTGTTTAAATCAGTTTTAATAAGCTTTTGTCAGTTAAATAAATTGCTCAATCAGTAAGTAAAATTAACTGAATTGCAATGTCAGTTTTGACGGATTCGTCAGTCGCCAAATCTGTTACAGTTGTAGACATTTTTTGTTTGTTTCATTTATTTTGTTACAATTTGTCACATGACTTTTCGGCGACTAAAAGTTCTCCGGACTACGCCTGGTCACTAGATGTTTTACGATTATTTGTCCCGTGAATAGTTTTCCGGCGACCACATATCTCGTACCGTTCGTCAGTCGCCAAATCTGTTTTGTCGGAATCAATCAATATTGGCTTTACCTTAGCTCAGTTTCAATCCAATTAACTAAGAGCCTTTTTTTCAATTGACATTTTGATACTATTTGATTTGATATTTATTTTCCAAACAACAAAAATGAGTTTTTGACATCATTGAATTACAAAATACAATTTTTAATTTTATTATAAACTTAGTGAGCAGAAATTTTTTTTTTCTGTTCTTAAAGCTATGTAGTATTATTGGACTAATTACAATGTTTAACTATCTTATTTACAAGTGATTTTACTCCGTAGTGAATTAAAAAACAACTGTTTTTCCTTATTTGCGCACGATATATGTGTTTAATAAATGACGTGCTAGAATAAAAAAAATGCTGTGAAATTTCATGGATTCTAGAATCGTTAATAAGATGTTTGATTAGCGATAATATAGAAAGTCATTAAAATTTATGTTAAGACCATTATACTCTAATAAAAATTTTATTTTGCAATAGAAAGATTTTAGAAACTTATTTCTGTTACTCAAGCAAAAAATATTGAATTGAATTCTTACAAAAAATTTCTATTTGCAAAACCTTTTTCTTACTACGATAGGAATGTCTTCGATAAACAAAAATAGTTAAAAAGTTAACTATAACCATTGTTAGGAA
This sequence comes from Andricus curvator, assembly GCA_932195095.1. Taxonomy (NCBI): domain Eukaryota; kingdom Metazoa; phylum Arthropoda; class Insecta; order Hymenoptera; family Cynipidae; genus Andricus; species Andricus curvator. Next base: position 37,166 of record CAKNYM010050092.1, read on the forward strand.
CACTAGGCTGACCTAAAAAAACTCAATTTTTTTCTGATGACGCACCCCCTAAACTTGTTTCCTTATGTGAAAAAATAAATAAATAAATAATATTTTTTATTAATTTCCAAAACTTAATAATCTTGGTTTTTGTGAATACAACATTTACCAGGAAATACAGCTGATGGCACCATGCATTCAGGAAAAATGTGACCCATTTAGACCAAAAATACTATCCCTAAGCATTAATAACTACCTTTTATAGAGGTTGAAATATTATATTTCTTTATTCGGTTCAATAATTTGAGGACCAACGAATAACACTATCGAATAGCACGTTTACATTACAGCGAATGAACTATTACCCTCGATTTTACGCAGCTTACTTGGAACGCTATCCTTCACGC
>CAKNYM010050092.1:53559-65279 GCA_932195095.1 Andricus curvator
TTGAAGTTGGAAGCGGGGATCCAGGGACGTATTAAAATACTTTGGAGTTGGAAACGGGGATCCAGGAACTTATTAACATATTTCGGAGTTGGAAACGGGGATCCAGGAACTTATTGAAATACTTTGGAGATGGAAACTGGTTGAATTTTTACCTTTAAAGATGATTTTCTACCAGGAATTGTTTAATTTCTATCGAAAAAGAAGAATTTTCAACAAAGCACATAAATTTTCAACAAAATAGTTGCAGCTTCTGCCCAGAAAAGATGTATTTTGATTTAAAGATGGAAACGTTAAACGTTGAACTGAAAAAAACAAATTGTTAAGAAAATGGTTTAATCTTCAAAGAGATGAATGCCTAACTAAAATTCAAAGTCTTCAACCAAAACAATTAATTTTCATCAAACTGAACAGCTGAATTGTTAAACACAAAAAAAGAAAACTACTACCAGAAGAGATGAATTTTCAATAAATTAAGAAACATTTTTAACCAAAAATATAAATCTTTTACGAGAAAAGTACAAACTTTGAACCAAATAGTTAGATTTTCATCTGCCAGAATAATTTTCTTAACCGAAAAGATTTATTTCCTACCGATGAAGACGAATTTTCAATGAAAAAGATAAGTTTTTAACTAAAACGATAAACCTTCAACCAAAAAAATTCGTTTTCAATACAGCAGTTCAAATTCAAATCAAACAGTCGAATTTTTAGCGAAAAAAGGTGATTTCTTGACTCGAAATGTAATAGTTATTATTTCAATCAGAAAAATGAATATTTAAAAAAATAGTACAACCTTCAATCAAAACAGAGTATTGATTTTAAACTAAATGGTTGCATTTTTACGAACAAAATATTCTATCAAAAGTTATTAGTTTACAATAAAATAGATGAATTTTTAACCAAAAACATTCATTCTTGACCAGGGAGATTTATTTTCCATGGAAACAGATCAATTTTTAACATAATACATTAATTTTCAATCAAATAGTTGAAGTTTTCACTCAAAAAGAATAAATTTTCAATGAAGATGCAATATGTAAGTTTTCAGTCAAACAAATAAGTTTTTAACCAAAAAGAGACTAATTTTCAAAAAAAATTTTCATCCAAAAATAAAATTTATTTCTATCAAAATAGTTCAATCTTCAACCAAAACAGATGATTTACTGGCATCTTAAAAAGCTTATTTTTAAACAAAAAATATGCAATTTTCACCAAAAAAGGAATTAATTTGCAACAAAAAAGTTCATTTGCGACCAAGAAACCTAAATTTCTAACCCCAGAGTTGAATTTTTAACCACAAAAGATTAATTTTCTAGAAAAGGATAGCCAAGATATTTGAATTTTTATCTGAAAAAGATGAATTTTCAGCCAAAAGAGATGAATTCTTAACAAAAAAAGTTAAGTTCTCAAGCGGAAAAATATAATGATTTAGAAAAAAATTCGAAATGTTTTACCAAGCAATTTGACTTTTTATGAAAATAACGGAATTTTCGATGAAATAATTAAATATTCAACCTAATGGTAAAATTTTCACTCAAAAAGGTGGATACTGAACCAGAAATGTAATAATATTTACTATAATATAATAATATATGTAATAATTTCAACAAAAAGAATTCATTTTAAGAAAAAAGGCTTTATCCAACCTGTGACACTAGAAGAATTATAATTTCGTAAAAGTCTTGCCCGAAAAATATTTATCAAAGTGAGATTTTAATTGATGCCACTTTAAACATTAATTTCCCTAAGCTTTCAAGGTGAATTAATATCAATACAAGTGTCTAAAAAATGACGTCTTCCTTCAAAACGCATCAGATAAAAAGTATCAATTTTTCTATTCAATTAAAAAAAATTTTTTTTTAATGAAGAACATGAATTTAAAGTGAAATTTTCATCGGAATAAGAAAACATTCCGAAAAGCCAAAGAAATTTATTTGAATCAAGGAAACATATTTATGAATGTTTATACAGATTCTGAGTTCTCAAGATAAAATAATAATACACGCTCGAGAAATTAACCAATGAATAAATAAGGTCATGATGACTAAAAATTTTTATCTCAATAAGCTCTACGACAAAAGCCTTCTACGATATATGCTCGGAAAGTGGAAAACACAAATATCCCAAATTAGTATATATAGACCCACGAAGCATCAGAATATTTGTCAGTTTTTGTTTTAAAAATCGTTTTTAAATTTTTCGGTGATCAGTGTTTTCTACAGTTCAAGAAAATGAACATTTCTGTTTTGCTCTTGGCAGCAGTAGTTGTTCTGAATTCTGTTGGTAAGTAAAGGGTCATTCAATAGTCTTGGGGTTAATTTCAGGCACGTGTGAAAGTGAAACCAGACAAAATTTCTAATGCAGTTAATTTAATTGTATAGTTTTATTTCGAACATATCGAATAGCACATTTATATTACAGCGAAATGAAAAATTACTCTCGATTTTACGCAGCTTACTTGGAAAGCTATCCTTCACGCGTTGGACGACCAATACCGCCATTTCTACTTAACAATTAATCGCGACAAAAATTCACTTCTGTTTATTCTGCGCATCTTTGAAGTTATTCCAGGTGTACAATCAGTTTTTGTTTTAGTCAGTTTTAATCAGTTCTTCTCAGTTTTTGTTTTAAAAATCGTTTTCGAATTTAAAGAAAAGAAGATGGATGAAGTGCTGTATAGGAATAAATAAAACAATATTATGATGTAACACTGACTGCTTTTTAAATATTTTTTTCAGTTACACAAATATTGAAATTACAAACAAAAAAAGTATCAGCAGTTTGTTTTCAAACTTATATAAATATAAGTTTTATAATATTCTTGAGAAAATTAGAAAAGATTTTTGAATAATTCAGATGTATCAAAAAGTTCATTCTACAAAATCTGAGGAAAAATTTGAGCCTTTTTAAAAGATATTTAGGATTATTAGAAGTTTGGAAGAAATAAAAAATATCGGATAAACTTTCGGGAAAGCTTTCAAGTTTTAAAATATTTTAAATCTATTCAAAACCTCCTAAATTCTTAAAAATATTTTTAGCTGACTCGAATTTTTCTTGATATTTCGAAAAATCATTGAACAGATTTTAAAAAATTTTGATTTTACAGAATTTTACAAAATATTAGGAAGAATTCCTGCCTTTTCAAAAGATATTTGGGACTTTTAACAGTTTGCAAGAAATTAAAAATATTTTATAAATCTTTGAAAATGCTTTCAAGTTTCAAAATATTCAAAACCTACTCAAAACTTTCGAAAATTTGCGAAAAATTTGAAAATATTGAAAAGTCATTAAAAATGTAAAAAAAATTACATTAAGATCTTCCAAATTTTTCTAGGAATTTTAAGAAAATTTGTTTATTCACTTGAAAACTTTCAAAAATTTTTTAAAGCTTCTACTGTTTTGGTTTGAATTTACTCGATTTTTTTTTACTTTATAATCTTACCAAATTGTAACATTTTGCTTCAAAAACTTCCACTCTTTTTCGGAATTTAAGGAAATCTTTTGAAAAGTTTTGAAATCTTTCTCAATTTTCTCTTCAAGTTTACTTTTCAAAATAAAAGATCATAAAAAATTTCCACAGAAATCTTAAGAAAATTCTTTTTTTAATCATTTGAAAATTGTTAAACCTTCTAATATTTTTTAATTATTCAAATTTTTTGTGAATTTTATTCTAAATTCTGTAAAATTAAAAAAATTTTCTCAAAATCTTTCAGATTCTTCTTTGATAATTATAGAAATCTTTTGAAACCTTTTGAAACCTTTTTAAACTTTCTTTTAAAATTGATTTTTCAAAACGAAAAATAATTTTAATTTTTCCTAGTAACCTAAATAACTGTTTTAATCTTCCTAAAACCTCACAAAATTTCTCAAATATCTTCTAAGTTTTTATTATTTTTGAATAGTTTCGAAACTTCTAAGTATCTCTTAAACTTACTCAAATTTTTTCTAAAATTATCTGTAATGGCCAAATTTTGCTTTAAAATCTTTTACACTCTTCTTCAAAATTTTGAGAAATAATTTAAAATGTTTTTTAATCTTCGTTAATTTGCTCTTAGAATTAATTTCACGAAAAAAATTATTTCAAATTTGTCCATGAATCTGAAGAATATATTTTTTTATTCTCTTGACGCCCTGCAAAATTAAGTTTATCTAAAATTTTTATTAAATCCTCAAAGATTAAAAGAAGTATCTTGAAGTCTTCCATATATTTCCTTTCCACACATTTTGAAATCTTCAAAACTTAAAATTATTCTTTTAAAATTAAACATGAAACATTCAAAATTTTCACAGAAATCTTTAACGCAAATTTATTTCAAAATCTTACAAAATTATTTAAAAGCTTCCTTTTTGTTCGAATTTTTGCAAAATAAGTTTTTCCCGTGGTTTAATTTATTTTATCTATTTGAGAATGTAAAAAAGTTCATAAATTATACCAGGGTAGCAAAATGTTGGGAACAGAATTATTTCCCAATATTAAACAATTATTTGCAATGAAAATCTTTTCTTCTATCAATAATGTTTAGAAACATTTAGAAATAAATTTTATGATGCAGTCAAATTATTTATTTGGAAATTTCGATATACTCGATTTATGGTGCAGAAAATTCATAAATCTTTATTAATACGAAGTTCCGGGTTTATACATACAAGGTTTATTGTGAAATAGAGGAAGCGAAATTAGAATGTCATTAATGAAGGTGTTTAACTATCTTATTTACAAATTATTTTACTCCATAGAGAACTGAAAAATAACTGTTTTTCCTCATTTGCACACGACATTAGTCTTTAATAAATGACTTGCTGGAATAAAAAAAAAAAATTCGGTGAAACTTAATTGATTCTAGAATCCTTGATAAGATTTTTAATTAGCGATGATACCGAAAGTTATTAAAATTCATTTTAAAATCTTTATACACAATTAGGCATTTTATTTTGCAATGGAAAGATTTCAAAAACTTATTTTTGTTACTTAAACAGAAAATATTGAATTAAATTCTCACGAAAAATTTCTCTTTGCAAAACCTCTTTTTTTACTACGATAGGAATGACTCTGATGAACAAAAATACTTAAAAAGTTGACATACCCCCTGAACGTGTTCTATTTTGTTAAGAAATAAATAAATTGATAATATTCACCACTAATATCCTGACATTGACTGAAGTATTTCTTAAAATATCCATTGCATTTTTTTCAGCACTCAATAATATTTTAAAAATCAGTTTTTTATAGTAAAAGTTTTTTCATTAGTATAATTCAAAGTTGTTGCAGGAATATAAAAGATTCCTTGGTTTGATGCGAATCGATTGAGCTACAATATAAATACATTCTATCAAAGAGTAAGGAAGTTATGGTAATTTATTAATTTTTAAAACCGATTTTTATAGTAAAAACTTTCTCATTCTCAGAATTTGAAGTTGATGCAAGAATAGAAAAGTTGTGTTGATTCAAGACGAATCAATTGAAAATTTATTAGATTATTTAATAGATTTATTTTTAATCTATCGAATAGTACGTTCACATTACAGCAAAATGAAAAATTACCCTCGATTTTACGCAACTTACTTGGAACGCTATCCTTCACGCGTTGGACGACCATTACGTCGATTTCTACTCAACAATTACTCGCGACAAAAATTCGCTTCAGTTTTTGCTGTGCATCTTTGAATTTATTTCAGCTGTACAATCAGTTTTAATCAGTTTTTGTCAGTTTTTGTTTTAAAAATCATTTTTAAAATTTTTCGGTGATCAGTATTTTCAACGGTTAAAGAAAATGAAAATCTCGGTTCTGCTCTTGACAGCAGTAGTTGTTCTAAATTCTGTTCGTAAGTAAAGGGGCAATCAGTGGTCTTGGGATTAATTTCAGGCACGTGTAAAGAGAAAATTGCTGATGCAGTTAATTTAATTGTATAGTTTTATTTTGAATCTATCGAATAGCACGTTTACATTGCAGCGAAATGAAAAATTACTCTCGATTTTAGGCAGCTTACTTGGAACGCTATCCTTCACGCGTTGGACGACCAATACGTCCATTTCTACTTAACAACTACTCGCGACAAAAATTCACTTCTGTTTTTTCTGTGCATCTTTGAAGTTATTCCAGGTGTCCAATCAGTTTTTGTCAGTTAAATAAATTCCTCAGTCAGTAAGTAAAATTAACTGAAGTGCAAAGTCAGTTTTGACGGATTCGTCGGTCGCCAAATCTCTTACCGGTGTAGATATTTTTTGTTTGTTTAATTGTTTAATTAGTTACGATTTGTCACATGACATTTTGGCAACTAAAAGTTCTCAGGAATACGCCTAGCGTCTAGATGTCTTACGATTCTTTTCCCCGCGACCAGTTGTCCGACGACCGGTCGCCGGCGACCGCAATTCACGTGCCGTTCGTCAGTCGCCAAATCTGTTTTATTCGAAGCAGTCAAAATTGACTTCAAACACTCAACTACTAGTTCCATTAGTGAAATTTTCATTAATTTAGGTATGCAGAATTAAATATTCATTGATTTCTATTTGTTCTTCCAGATGTAAGTTTGCAGGGAAACAGGCATTCTTACAACCGCCCTCCTTCTGATCGCGGGGAATCTTCTCCGCTGCCTAGACGCTACGACCTACCTCGAGGATCACGCATAATAAGAGGTGTTAAAATCCCTTCTGCAGACTTTGTTTATAAATCTGACAACAGCGGTCATTTTGGATTATTAGTCTCACTGGTTGATGCAGTGGTGAATCGTGAAGGAAATATTGTTGGAATTTTTAAGACGAAGCGAGATCACAGGCTCTTTCCACTATATCGTAGTATAGAAGGACATGGACGAATTAAAATAAACCCGAGTTGCATGCAACAAGGACCAAAACATTACGAATACATGGATGCAGTAGATAATAGTCAATATCCTGAATTTGAGAAGTTTGAAAAACCGGAGGGAATAATCGTAGCATCTCTCGAAGAATGTAAGTAATAGTCAGTCAACGAAATATATCATTTTCGACCACAAAGAAATATATACTCTCTGGTTTGAAACTAATTTTTCCAAAATAAATTTGATTTCAAAAATGAAGAAGCTTTTGAAGAATTTTAAAAGGTTTCAAGATAATAGAAAAGTTTCTGAAAATTTCTGGGAAACTGATTTTTTATTTTGAAAATAAATTTTAAGAGAAAATTGACAAAGATTCCAAAGATTTGAAATCATTTTCTAAAATTTCGAAAAAAAATCGGAAAGATTTTCAAACAAAATCTTCAAAATAAAATTAATGTGCGACCAGAGATGAATTTCCAATTGAAATAATAGATTATTGAATTCGAATAGTTGAATTTTCAGTTCTAAAAAAATGATGATTTTCAACTAAAATGATGAATCTTCAACTGGAACAGTTGAATTTTTAAACAAAATTGAATAGTTGAATTTATAGTTTAAAAAAATTATTGTTTAACCAAAGAGACAAATATTCATGATAGTTAAAATTTTCAATAAAAAATTCACTTGAAACCAAAAAAATAATTTTCAACAAAATACTTAATTGTAGTAATAAAAAGCTTCTTTCACAAATCATAATCATTTAAAATTAATTTAAAACTTGAAACCATTTTTAAAATGTTAGAAAAAACGTATACGTTTTAATATTTGGAAATAACAATTTTGAAGCTTCGTAAGTATTTGCACAGTTTCACGATAATGAAAAATATTTCTTAAAATGAATGGGATACTTTCAACCGATTTTTTATTTTGAAAAATTAATTTTAAGAGAATATTTCAAATGACTTCAAAAGATTTCAAAAGATTTCCAAGAGTCAAGTTATTTAGAAGGTTTGAAAGTTTTCAAGATGATTGAAAATTATTTTAAGTTAGAAAAACCTTCCAAAAATTTCTACAAATGTTGCAAAAAATCTGAAATATTTGGGTGTATTTTTTTCATTTTCATACAAATTTAAAGATTTTAGACATAATTCGAATTAGTTCGAAAGATATTCATTCTCAAAACTCCTAAAATTGTCTTTTTTATTTGAAAATCCGTATTTTTTGTCAGAAATTAACCTCCTTGATTAAAAATTCATAATTTTACGAGTGGTTGAAAATTCATCACTTTTTTGTTCGGAAATGTAACTATTTTTTGGAAAATTATTATTTTTTGGTTAAAATTATTAATTTTTTAAACTGAAAATGTTACTATTCCAATTGAATATTCCATTATTCTAGTTGAAATTCAGCTATTTGGTGAGCATTAATTTTTTTAATTGAAGATTTACTTCTTCAATTTTTGGCTGACAAATTATTTTCGTTTAAAATTGTTTTTTCTTGGTAGAAAATTATTTTTTTTTTTATTCGAAAATTAATTTTTCTTCGTTTGAAAATTAGTGTTTTTATTAAAAAATAATTTTTTCAACTAAAAATGTAACTTCTAAAATTTTTTTCGAAATTTTTTTTACAGACATTTAATCTTTCTGGTTGAAAATTTAACTATTTAGTTGAAAATTTATTTTATTTGGTTAAAAACTTATTTCTTTAACTTAAAATTAAACTATTCTATTTTTCGTTTAAAATTTATGTTTTTCAGTTGAAAATTTATTTATTTTGTTGGAAATTTGTATTTTTTGGTCGAACATTTAATTATTTTGGTAGAAAATGCATATTTGTGGGTTCTAAATTAATTTTTTTTCTGAAAATTCGTTTCTATGACTTAAAAACTCAACATTTTGTATAAGATTTTTTTTTCTTCATTGATTAAAAAATGTTTCTTGATCGAAATGCAATTCTCCTGTTGAAAATTCGTATTTTTTGGTTCAATTTAACAATTTTGTATTGAATATTAAAAACAAAATACTGTGAAAATGTCCATTTCGTTGCAGATTCTCTTTCTCTTGGTTGAAAATTAATAGTTTTAACTGAAAATGTAATAATAAAATTTTAAATTATTAAATCTTAATCAACTGAAACTCGATTCTTCATTATGTGCGTGAATTTGACAACATTCCTTCGACTTTTTCAAATTACTAAATCGGCATTAAGAAAAAGCGACAACAATGATTCCGATATTTTCGTGACAGACCTGTTTCTGAGAGAAAGATTTAATTATTTAATTAATCGACAGTGCTAATCTAATTTTTCGAAGCTTTCTAAATTAAACATATTAATTGAATCCCTAAAAACTGAAAAAGAACATTATTTATGATAAACATATGAAACTGTATACATATTCCGAGTTGACTGTTTAAGAACATGCTTGGAAAAATTGTCTTGCAATCAGTCACTTTTGAATGATTTAAATTATTATAAGATTTTCAATTATTTGATTAATCAATTATTTAAATTATAATATTTGTGAAATGCTAAAATGTAACTATTCAATTAATCAAACACTCAATTACTGATCCAATCAGTGAAAGTTGCAACAATCTCTGTTCTGCTCTTAGAACGCTATCCTTCACGCGTTGGACGACCAATACGTCGATTTCTACTTAACAATTACACACGACAAAAATTCACTTCAAACAGTTTTAATCAGTTGTAATCAGTTTTTTTCGTTTTTTGTTTTTAAAACCTTTTCAAAATTTATCGGTGATCAGTATTTTCTACAGTTAAAGAAAATAAAAATCTACGTTCTGCTCTTGACAGTAGTAGTTGTTCTGAATTCTGTTGGTAAGTAAATAGTGATTCAGTAGTCTTGGGATTAATTTCAGGCACGTGTGAAAGTGAAACCAGATAAAATTTGTAAATGCTGTTAATTTAATTGTATAGTTTTATTTTGAGTCTATCGAATAGCACGTTCACATTACAGCGAAATGAAAAATTACCTTTGATTTTACGCAGTTTTCTTGGAAAGCTATCCTTCACGCGTTGGACGACCAATACGTCGATTTCTACTTAACAATTACTCGCGACAAAAATTCGCTTCAGTTTTTTCTGTGCATCTTTGAAGTTATTGCAGGTGTACAATCAGTTGTTTCTTCAGTCATTTTTAGACTTGCTGATACATTCATACATTCCTATTTGTTCTTTCAGTTGTAAGACTGGGCCTAGGTGTTGCTTGTACCCACACTATTAAGTACTATGAGTTACCTGAGGGATCACACATAGTACCTGATTTCCAATTTCCTGAAGGCTTATTCTTCAAACTTGGCCATAAAGATAATAGTCCAAGACGATCACTAAGAGGCGATATTTGTGAAGCAGTAGTAGATCCGTTTAAAAACATTGTTGCAGTTTTTCTGAGTTTGCCTGAACACACGCTTTTGGGAATATATCTTGGAGAAAGAGGAAACCGGGTTAAAATAATCCAGTATGGCACGGAAGATCAACGTTTAGAAATCATGAATAACCCAAAAGAGCGTAGTGCATATGCCGAATTTATTTCATATAAAAAACCACAAGGAATATACAGCACATATCTCGAAGAGTTTGGCTAATTGTAGTCAAGCAAGGAAATACATCATATCGAACCACATAAAAATACATTTCAGCTTTTTCTTTATTTAATGTTATATTAAATTGGATACTGTTACTGGCTCTGTATTTTTTAAATAAATAATAATCACCATCCTGCGCAAAATAGTGTGTCAATCTTTCTTCATTTCTGTTTCTATTTATCTTAATTTTATATATAAGTTTATTCAAATACTTAGATCAAATACCTATATTAAAAAATATCGAGTGCAAAAGGTTCATCGAAATGATTCAAAGTTGACGCATAAATAGAAAATACTTTTTGACAATTTTTCAATTTAACTTTCGGGTCGGTATGAGTTTTCGAGCTTTCAGTTCATCTGGGAATCCCGAATACCTTAAAGATGTTACTGATTTTGTAAGACAATTCGAAGAAAACAGATTTAACAATAGGATTCCCACTATTTACTTACACTAAATACGATGCGTAGCAAATCAGTATACTGTGTAAGCTTTGTCTTACCTGAAACAAAAAAGAAAAATTTGCGTTAGACAAACTGCGCTTCTTATTTATTTTTTAAATCACACGCACATATTTGCCACAGCTTAGTGCACCTCAAAAAGGTAGGAAAAGTTTATAATTTTCAAAACAAAAAGAAAGCCTGTGATGTCAATACACTTATATCATCAGAAACTTCATAGGCCATGTGCCAAATTATCGATATATAAAATAAAACAAGTAATAACTCGCCAACATTCACTGGTCTTACGAAATTGTATGAATCAAGTTAAGACACGACAAGGCTATGCAAAACGGTTAATCAGACACTTCATATAACACGCGCCGAAATAATTATTTATAAAATCGATTAGGTTCCAACTTGTTAACATGGACTAGTTTTACAAAACTATGTGAATCACTTAATGACTTCGGAAGGCTACGCTAAAGGTTAAGTAGCCTATTCTAAAGACACGCGCCAAACTATACACTTTGGAGTCAAAAATGGGGATCCAGGAACTGATTAAAATACTTTGAAGTTGGAAAAGGGGATCCAGGAAGTTATTGAAATATTTTGGAGTTGGAAACGGGGATCCAGGAACTTACTGAAACACTTAGGAGTCGAAAACGGGGAGTCAGGAAATTAATCAAATACTTTCGAGTTGGAAACGGAGATCCTGGAAATTAGTAAAATACTTTGGAGTTGGAAAAGCGGATCCAGGAACTCATTAAAATACTTTGGAGCTGGAAACGGAGATCAAGGAACTTATTGAAACACTTTGGAGTAAGAAACGGTGATTCAGGAAATTATTCAAATACTTTGGAGTTGGAAACAGGGATCCAG
>CAKNYM010050092.1:65289-79623 GCA_932195095.1 Andricus curvator
TGGAAACGGGGATCCAAGAACTTATTGAAATATTTTGTAGTTGGGAAAGGGGATTCAGGAAATTATTCAAATACTTTGGAATTGGAAACGGGGATCCAAGAACTTATTGAAATACTTTGGAAAATTATTATTTCGTAAAAGTCTTGTCTGAAAAATATTTATCAAAGTGAGATTTTAATTTATGTCTCTTTAAACATTAATGTCTCTTCGCTTCTCAAGGTGAAATAATATCAATACACATGTCTAAAAAACAACGTCTTTCTTCAAAACGCAACAAATAAAAAGTATCAATTTCTTTTATTTGATTTAAAAAAAAAAATTTTTTAATGAAGAACATGAGTTTAGCTTAAAGTGAAATTTTCATCGGAACCAGAAAACATTCCGAAAAGCCAAAGAAATTTCTTTGAATCAAAGAAAACTTTTAATCAATGTTGATACAGATTCGAAGCTCTCAAGGTAAATAATAATACACGCTCGAGCAATATAACAAATGAATAAATAAGGTGATGCTGACTAACAATTTTTATCTCACAAAGCCGTACGATAAAAGCCTTCTACGATCTATGCTCGGGAAGTGGAAAACACAAATATCCTAAATTAGTATATAAACACCCACGAAGCATCAGAATATTTGTCAGTTTTTGTTTTAAGAATAGTTTCTAAAATTTTTCGGTGATCAGTGCTTTCTACAGTTCAGGAAAATGAAAATTTCTGTTTTGCTCTTGGCAGCAGTAGTTGTTCTAAATTCTGTTGGTAAGTAGAGGGTCATTCAGTAGTCTTGGGATTAATTTCAGGCACGTGTAAAAGTGAAACCAGAGAAAATTTCTAATGCAGTTAATTTAATTGTATAGTTTCATTTTGAATCTATCCGATAGCAGGTTTACATAACAGCGAAATGAAAATTACTCTCGATTTTACGCAGCTTACTTCGAAAGCTATCCTTCATGCTTCGGACGACCAATACGTCGATTTCTACTTAACAATTAATCGCGACAAAAATTTACTTCTGTTTATTCTGTGCTTTTTTGAAGTTATTCCATGTGTACAATCAGGTTTTGTTTTAGTCAGTTGCAATCAGTTTTAATCAGTCTTTGTCAGTTGAATAAATTGCTCAATCAGTAAGTAAAATTAACTGAATTGCAATGTCTGTTTTGACGGATTCGTCTGTCGCTAAATCTGTTACAAGTGTAGACATTTTTTGTTTGTTTCATTGTGCAATTTGTTACGATTTGTCACATGATGTTTCGGTGACTCTAAGTTCTCAGGACTACGCCTAGCGACTAGATGTTTTACGATTATTTTATCCGGCGACTAGTTGTCCGACGACTGGTCGCCGGCGACCGCATATCTCGTACCGTTCGTTAGTCATCAAATCTGTTTTGTCGGAATCAGTCAATATTGACTTTACCTGAGCTTAGTTTATTATTTGTTTTTGCAGCAAACAAAAATGTGTTTTTTTAATCATTGAATTACAAAATACAATTCTCAATTTTATTTTAAACTCAGTGAGCAGGACAATATTTTTTTTCCTGTTCTAGAAACTGCGTAGCATTAATGGTAATATCTACATACATTGTTTGTTCTGTATACGAAGATGTCAATCATACGAAGATCCGGGTTTATACATGCAAGGTTCATTGTGAAATCGAGGAAGAGAAATAAGAATGTCACTAAAGACAATGTTTAACTATATTATTTACAAGTTATTTTACGCCGTAGTGACTTGAAAAATAACTTCTTTTTCTTATTTGCGCACGATATAGGTGTTTAATAAATGACGTGCTAGAATAAACAAAAATTGATTAAAAACCCATTATACACAATTAAAAATTTTATTTTGCAATAGAAAGATTTTGAAAACTTATTTATGTTACTCAAACAAAAAATACTGAATTTAATTCTAACAAGCAATTTCTCTTTGCAAAACCTTTTTCGTAATACGATGGGAATGGCATTAATGAACAAAAACACTTGTTCCCTCTGGTGACAAAATGAATAAATCAATAATAATTATTATCAATTATTAATACTTAATAATATCAGTTTTTGTAAATAAAATATTCACCAGGAAATACATCTGATGGCACCATACATTCAGAAATGGTCAATAAATGGTAGGCTTTGATGCAAACGGGTAATATATTTTATTATATATAATATAATAAAATAAAATATTTCAATTACGGCTGATATTCTTAAAAAGAATATAACTTTGGTAATATTTTGTCAAATACAAAAATTTAAATGCTTATAAATAATTGAGATGAAAAAAATCACGATTTTGGTAGTTTTAAGTAGAAAAAAGACTAAATTGTTCAAACAATTATGTTTTTTAACTCGAATTGAAAAAAATAATAATAAGAAGAACTTGCATAACCCAATTTAAATCAGAATTTCGAATCGATTTACCTAATATTGACGACTAGCATTACATTAAGTTTATTTACGTAAAAAATATTATCTGATAGGAAATTTAAAATAAACAAATAACAAATCCCTATTTCTGACATGGGTTTTTTAAGGCACATTTTTTCAATTTTCTCACAGATTGATAGTCCCGCGACTAGTTGTCCGACGACCGGTCACCGGCGACCGCATGTCACGTGCCGTTCGTCAGTCGCCAAATCTGTTACAGGTGTAGACATTTTTTTTGTTTCATTTTTTAACTTGTTGCGATTCGTCACATGACCGTTGGCAACTAAAACTTCTCAGGACTACGCCTAGCGTCTAGATGTTTTGCGATTATTTGTCCCGCGACCAGTTGTCCGACGACTGGTCGCCGGCGACCGCATGTCACGTGCCGTTCGTCAGTCGCCAAATCTGTTTTATTCGAATCATTCAAAATTGACTTCAAACACTCAACTACTAGTTCCATTAGTGATATTTTCATTAATTTAGGTATGTAGAATTAAATATTCATTGATTTATATTTGTTCTTCCAGATATAAGTTTGCAGGGGAACTTCCCTTCTTTCAACCGCCCTTCTTCTGATCGCGCCGAGTCTTCTGGTCACAGCGAAACTTCTGGTCACGGCGAATCTTCTGGTCACGGTGAATCTTCTGATCACGGCGAATCTTCTGATCGCCGCCAAGGTTCTAGTCGCCGCAAAGCTTATTCGCTGTCTAATCCGCAGTCTTCGCTGAATTGGCCGCAGTCTCCGCAAATGTCTCCGCCGTCATCTGTGCCGTCGTCGCCTTATCATGGCGAATCTTCTCGTCGCGGCCAATCTTCTAATCGCCGGGAACGTTCTCCGCCGCCTAGACGCGGATACCTCAACCCACCTCGAGGATCATACATAATAAGAGGTGTTAAATTTGATCGTAAAGTCTTTTGTTATAAATTGGACCGCGAAGGTCATTTTTCAAGATTCGTCACAGAGGTTGATGCAATGGTGAGTTATGAAGGAAAGATTGTTGGGGTTTTCACGAACAAGTATTCACACGTGCTCTATCCACTATATCTTGTTGAGGGAGAACGTGAACGAATTAAAATAAACCCGACTTGCATGTATGAAGGAGGAAATCATTGCAATTACATGGATGCAGTAGGTGAACGTGACTATCCTGAATTTCAGGAGTTTGAGAAACCGGAAAAAATAATCGTAGCATCTCTTAAAGCATGTAAGTAATAGTCAATCAACGAAATATGTGATTTCCGACACCAAGAAATATATTCTCTCTGGTTAAAAATTATTCTATTCAATTATTAAAAAGCACATGGCGCCAATGTGGATTAATTCTCGAATCTTCTCGAAAAACTTCTTATCAAAACTTTTTTTCCCGTTTAAAATAAAAAGTTTGCAAACTGCCTCCCAATTTTTTTTTTAATTTTAAGAGAAAATTGACAAAGATTTCAGAACATTTGAAATTATTTCTTAAAATTTCGAAAAAAAATATAGACGATTTTTAAGGCAAACTTTTCTATTAACAAGATTACAAAGATTTATAAGAAATCCGATCAAATTTAACAAACTGACTTTTTATTCTGAAAATAAATTCTAAGAAAAAACTGACAAACATTTTTAAAGGATTTAAAATTTGTTTCTAATATTTCGAAAAAATGGGGAAGATTTTCAAGAAAAATCTTTCAATTTGCTAGATTATAAATATTTATAAAAAATGCGAGTAAGTTCAAGACATTTCCAAATTTTGAAAAGATTCAAAATTAATTTAAAAGTTGGATACATTTCAAAAGTTTTAAAAAGTGTACATTTTTGAATATTTGGAAAAAAAAATTTAAGAGAAAATTGACAAAGATTTCAAAACATTTTAAATTATTTCTTAAAATTTCGAAAAAGAATATAGACGATTTTAAAGGCAAATTTTTCTATTAACAAGATTACAAAGATTTATAAAAAATTCGATAAAATTTAACAAACTGACTTTTTATTTTGAAAAATTAATTTTAAGAGAATATTGAAAAAAATTTGAAAATATGACAAAAAATTTTAAAAGATTACATAGGATTTCAAAAATCGTCATAACAGATTCTAGAAGATTTTAGAGCAATTTTTGTAATTTTTCAGAATATTGAGAACATTTTAGGGAAAATTTGAATAATTTTAAAAGATATTCAGAAGGTTAAAAAGTTTTGGAAATATTTAAAAAAATAATTTGAAAATATTTTAAAAAATTAAAAGTAAAATGTATAAAAAATTAATTTCAAGATGATATTTGTGAAAAAAAATTTTTTAACATTTCAAAAGATTTCTAAAATTGTCAAAACAGTATCTGGAAGATTTGAAGGCAAGTTTTTCAATTTTTCAGAATTTCAAGAAAAATTTTGCGAGAATTCGAAGAATTTTAAAAGATATTTAGAAGGTTCGAAAGTTTTGAAAATTGTTAAAAAATTGTTAAGTTTAAGAAGATTTCAAAAAATTTTAAACCAAATTTTTGAAATTGTCGAGTTTTTTAAGAAGATTGAGAGATTTGAAGAAAATAAAAAATTTTCTTCAGATTCCTGGGGAAATTTTTAATGAATTTTTGTTTTGAAAAATAAATTTTTAAAGAAAACTTGAAAAGGTATCAAAACGTTCCAAAATATTTCTACAAATTTTGAAAATATCTGGAAGATTTAAGGGCAATTTTTGTAATTTTGAAAGATTTTTCTAAAATTTCGGAAAAGAATGGGAAAGATTTTCAAGCAAAATCTTAATATATAACAAAATTTTCTTAGAATTTATGTGAAAATTTGAACTGATTTTTTATTTAAAAAAATTAATTTCAAGAAAATATTTAAAAAAACTTTAAAAGATGGCAAAATATTTTTAAAGATTACAAAAGATTTCTAAATTCGCGAGAACAGATTCTGGAAGACTTAAAAATTTGTTGTAATTTTTCAGAATTTTAAGAAAATTTTTGGAAAGATACAAATCATTTTAAAAAATAAGATAATTTGAAAATATTTCAGAAAATTTAAAATAGAATGTATATTTTTGAAGATTTCAAATTTAAACAAGCTTTGTAAGGAGTTTAAAAGGCACGAGGAAAATAAAAAAAACTTTCTTGAAATTCCTGGGAAAATTTAAACTGATCTTTATTTTGCAAATAAGTTTTGAGAGACAATGGACAAAAATTTCAGGATTTCCATTATTGAAAAATTCTATACAAAAATAAAAAATTTTTTAAAAAGATTTCACGATAATAAAAACTGTTTCTCATAATTGGTGGGATAATTTAAACCGATTTTTTATGTAGAGAAATTAATTTTAAGATAGCATTAAAGAAAGATGTTTAGCATTTCAAAAGATTTCCGGAATATCGTCAAAACAGAATCTGGAAGATTTCAAGGCAAGTTTTTTAATTTTTCTGAATTTCAAGAAAAATGTTAGAAGAATTCAAAGAATTTCAAAAGATATTAGAAGGTTTGAAAGTTGTTAAAATGGTTGAAAAATGATTTTAAGTTTGAAAAGATTTCCAAAAATTGTTAACAAAACGTAAAATTTCTTGAGATTTCTGAGAAAATTTGTAATGAATTTTTATTTTGAAGAACTGATTTTCATAGAATATTCAAAAATATTTGAAAAGCTTACTTGGAACGCTATCCTTCACGCGTTGGACGACCAATACGTCGATTTCTACTTAACAATTAGACGAGACAAAAATTAAATGACTTTTTGTTTTGAAAAATCAATTTGCATAGAATATTCAAGAAGATTCTAAAACATTTCAAAATATTTTCACAAACTTTGAAAAAATCTAGAAGATTTATTATTTTTCGGCCTACCCCGAAAGGGAAATGACCTAATGGTATAATAATAATAAACACTCATAACTTTCTATTTGTTCTTACAGTTTTAGATATGGGCCTAGGTCTTGATTGCACCCACACTACTGAAGCGCAAAGGTGGTTCGAAGAACTAGGTGAAGGAGTACACATAGTACCTAATGTGCAATTTCCTGCAGGCTTGTTCTTCAAACTCAACCCAAATAAAAATAGTCCAAGACGATCACTAGGAGGCCATGTCTGTGAAGCAGTGGTAGATCCGTTTAAAAATATTGTTGCAATTTTTCTGAGTGCCTCTGAACACAAGCTTTTGGGAATATATAATGGAGAAAAAGGAGAACGAATTAAATTACTCCTTTATGGCACGGAACATCAATATGCAGAAGTCATGAATGAGGAATCAGAGTTGGATAAATATCTCGAATTTATGCCATATAAAAAACCTGGAGGAATTTACAGAGCATCTCTTGCAGAGTGTGAGTAATTATAGCCAAGCAGAAAAATAAATTATATCGAACCACAAAGAAATACATTCCAGCTTTTTGTTTATTTAATGTTATATTGAATTGGATACTGTTACTGGCTTTGTATTTTTTAAATAAATAATAATAATCATTATCCTGCACGAAATAGTGTGTGAGTCATTTTCATTTCTGTTCCTATTTATCTTAATTTGATAAATAAGTGTATTTCAATACTTAGATCAAATACTCATTCATGTATGTTTGATTCATTATTCATTACTCCGTTTCCCGGACGATTTGCAAAAGGGTAAGCTTTAGGATGAGCCGAACATACTCTTCAGTGCAAGTCTTGATGTACATCAGATCCCTGATGAGTATGAGTAACGCGGCCGAGAGGCCATCTGCCGTCAGATCTGATCAAAGACACTTGAGTGGTTGTTGGAGAGTATTCAAATACTTGCTGCTTCAGCGCTTCCAGAACTGATCTCGCATTCCCTTGACAAGTTCCCAGTGGGTCAGTCGATAAAGATTCGTCGCCTCGACGGGAATTTCCGGAATGGTTCCTAGAGGTCCTCCAGTCAACAGACGCCCAGGAGTAAGGGCGTCTAGATCCTCGATATCACTGGAGAGAGGCGAGAAAGGGCGACAGTTCAACACTGCTTCGATGATCACAAGCAAGGTGGAGAATTCTTCGTATGTCAGATTCTTGGGCTCAGCTATGCGTTTAAGATCGGTTTTGAAAGATTTCACCCCAGCTTACCAAAGTCCTCCAAAATGGGGAGCAGCAAGCGGGATGAACCGCCAGGCGATGCCTTCGGTTGCCATTGAATCAGCGACGCGATCCCAGTCAATCGCGCTGAGTGCTTGTTCCATCTCTAAATCAACGCGATGAAAGTGAGTTGCATTGTCACTCCATAACTCAGCCTGTTTTCCACGTCGGCCACAAAATAGGAGTAATGCACTCTGCAGACTCTCGGTGGTGAGATCACCGACAACCTCAAGATGCATTCCCTTGGAAGCAAGGCACACGAAAACAGCCACGTAGCCTTTGGTAGTATACTCTTTCTGGTGGCAAAGGTGCAATTGCCTGTTCCATGGGTCTGGATTGAATTCGGGTGCATACAACACACCAATGAATGTGTGCTCGAATTTAAAGTTTGCCGCCAACAATACACGCGCGGCGAACGACGTGAACACGTCACACGTCGGCTGGCATCAAAAAAGGCATGAAGTTGCAACTTGGCCAGAAGGACTGGTCTAGATCCAGCGAGGCAAAGTGACGTCAGGAACGTGAGACAGATTCTTCTTGAAATTCGTCCAGCGTTGAGCCATAGACGAAGGCAGCTCTTGGGCCCAATCCCACCCAGCTCGCCGCAAGTCTTGCATCAGCATTTTCGCTACCACGGTGACAGGAGCAAACCATCCGCATGGATCGAAAAAGCTTGCGATTGGTGAAAGGATCTCTCTCTCTCTCTCTCTTAGTTTTTTTGCGTAGCACCTATCAAAGGCGATGTTAGCATTCAACAACTGTCTAAGTTGATCTCAAATGTGACGGGCCGACTCGATGCTGATGCTGTACCCTTCAGACAAAATGTCGTTGACGTACCTGTCCTTCATCAAAGCGATAGATGAGGTGCGCATGATTCACCGTAGGTGACTGTGAGAAATTGAAAGTGTCGAACAGGCTCCTCCTCAGAAGGGCTCTAAACGATCCGTTGTAGATCAACATCGCGATCGTCGATTCTGATTTGGCGATAACTCATTTTTACATCTGTACAGAAAGAAAAGCAATATTGGCGCCAGCGGATTATCACCCTCCAGGGATGCGTTTTAAGTTTGGGACCAGTGGATAGAGCATCGTTGAGACTGTATCCAGGCAAAGTGGGGCGCGAGGCGTTGAAAACGACCCGAAGCTTGGATTCTTGATCCCCTCTCTGCCAGATGCCATGATGTGGGATGTGATGGACTGGTCGATCGCAGTCACGAACCTCTGGGTTGTTTAACTTACGCATGTGGCCCAGTCGGAGATATTCATTCATGAACTCAATGTAGACCTTCGCCATGTTAAGTTCTCTCCTCATGCGTCGATGCAATGACGTCGAAGCCGCGAATGCGCTTGGAAGACTTTCGCCAAGAGCGTTTACAATGTCCGGTCTGGTGGGCAGACGTAAGACGTAATGACCGTCAGAGTCTCGGCGATGCTTGCTGAAAATATTTTCACATTACTGGTCGTCTGGTGCTTGCCTCGCGATGATAGGAATATCCTCTATTTCCCAGGCTCGTTGCAGCTGACTCTGAATTGGCTGAAGGTAGCCATTTAAAAGGAAAGGTCCACTCAGAGATAGTCCAACCCACTGTAGTCTGTTGTGCGATTAAACATTAGTTCTTTACCAAAAAGATAAATTTTGTACCAAAAAAGACGAATTTTTACCAAAAAAGAGTTGAAATTTCAACTACGAAGGTCAATTTTCAGCCAAAAAGATTTATTTTCTACCGACAAAGATGAAATGTCAACAAAATACAATTATTTTCAACCAAAAAGATCATTTTTTCACACACAAAAAAACAAATTTGTATTTAAATAGTTGAATTTTTACCTATAAAGATGATTTTCTACCCGGAATATTTATTTTCTACCAAAAAAGAAGAATTTTTAACAAAGCACTTCAATTTTCAACCAAATAGTTGCAGCTTCTACCCAGAAAATATGTATTTTCATTTAAGTATGAAAACATTAAATTTTTAGTTAGAAAAGATTAGTTTTCAACTGAAAACAAACAAATTGTCAAACAAAAATGGTTCATTTTTCAAATGATAAAGACGAATTTTCAATGAAATAGATGAGTTTTTAACAAAAATGATAAAACTTCAACCAAAAAAATTCATTTTCAATACAGCATTTCAAATTCTAATGAAACAGTGAAATTTTTAACTAAAAAATGTGAATTCTTGATTAGAAATGTTGTTGAGAACAAAATATTCTATCAGAAGGAATGAACGTACAATAAAATAGATACATTTTTTACCAAAACCATTAATTTTAAACCAGGAAGATTTATTTCACACCGAAACTCGATACTCATAAAGTATCAGAAAAAGGTCATGTACAGCCAAGACAGTTGAATTTTGAACCAGAAAAGATGATTTTTTTACCAAAAGAGATGAATTTTTGACAAAACTAGCTGTGAGTTCTATCTCAAGAGTTTCCACTTTGTTTATATTTATAATTATATGGTGCTCATTTCACAAGCATTTCGCTTCCCGTTAGCAAATGTATTTGCTTCTTCATAGAGGAAGCATTAGTTATTTTTTCAATAATAGACTAACCAAAGTCTTCATTTTGCTCAATTTAAAAATATAAATTTACGAAAAATACAAAATTACAAAATAATACAAACAAATTTTTAAATACAAAGACAAATCAGACAAATCAAATTTTGTATTCGAAATGATAATTTTTCGAGCTGGAAAACGGAAGGCAAAAGTTCTGTCGCACCCTATCCCTTTCCCAGCTTTATGATTTCTTTATAAAAATTGTCAGAATTACTCTATTTGCAACTTTGTGATCAAAAAGTCTTTTCTATGCATGCATCAACTTTAAATTATGTTGATGAAAATGTTTTTCTGTTTGAAACAGATGACTCAAATATTATAAATGAGCATAACTTTCCTAATCTTCAATAAAGTGTATCAATATTATAGATCAATCGATTTTCCTCGAATCAAGGAATCTTTTCCGTTCTTGCATCAACTTTGAATTCTCTTGCTAAAAAAAGTTTTACTATAAAAAACCTAATTTAAACATATATAAATCACCATAACTTCCCTACCATTTAATAAAATATATTAATATTGTAGGTCAGTCGACTCGAGTGGAATCAACACATCTTTTTCTGTTGCTGCATCAACTTTGAATTATGTTGATGAAAAAAGTTTCACTATAAAAACCGATTTTCAAAATATATAAATTACCATAACTTCCCTACTCTTTGATAAAATGTATTAATATTATAGGTGAATCGATTCGTCTGAAACCAAGGAATCTTTTATATCCTTGCATCAACTTTGAGTTATGCTGACGAAAAAAGTTTTACTATAAAATACCGTTTTTAAATATTATTGATTGCTAAAAAAAATGCGCTAAATATTTTCAGAAATCCTTCGGTCAGTTTCAACATATTAGTGGGAAAAATAAGCCCTCCAAATTTCATCAATTGATCTGCAACCGTTTTCTAGTTAGCGTGTTCACAAAAATGTGTGACATCCACACATCCGCACACAAACACACATCCGGATGATTGCTTAGAACATTGTATTAGAAACTTTTAAAGTGAGAAAGGTTTAATTAAATGAGTTTGAAATTTTTGGAAAATATGAATTAAAAAAAACATGATGAATTTTCTACCAAGCAATATGACTTTTCAATCAAATAACTGAATTTTGAATAAAGTAATCAAATTTTCAATCAAATAATTAAATTTTCACTCAAACAGGTGAATTTTGAACCAAAAATATAATCGGAGACTATTTCAACCAAAAGAATGAATTTTGAACTAAAAAATAGCAGAAAGGCTTTATCTAATATATGACATTAGAAGAATTTTAATTTCGTAAGAGTCTAGTCTGAAATTATTGGTCAAAGTCAGATTTTAATTTATATACTCTTCAAACATTAATTTATCTAAGCTTCTCAAGGTGGAATAATATCAATACACGTGTCTTAAAGATAAAGTTTTTTTTTCAAAACGCATCAAATAAAAAGCATCAATTTTTCTATTCAATTAAAAAAAAAAAAATTTTAATGAAGAACATGAGTTTAGATTAAAGTGAAATTTTCATGGGAACCAGAAAACATTTCGAAAAGCCAAATAAATTTCTCTGAATCTAAGAAACATTTTCTTGAATGTTTATACAGATTCGGAGCTCTCAAGGTAAATAATAATACACGCTCGAGAAATTAACCAATGAATAAATAAGGTGATGCTGACTAACAATTTTTATCTCCATAAGCCCCGCGATAAAAGCCTTCTACGATCTATGCTCGGGAAGTGGAAAACACAAATATCCCAAAATAGTATATATACACCCACGAAGCATCAAAATATTTTTCAGTTTTTGTTTAAAAAATTTTTCAGTGATCAGTGTTTTCTACAGTTCAAGAAAATGAAAATTTCTTTTTTTCTCTTGGCAGCAGTAGTTGTTCTGAATTCTGTTGGTAAGTAAAGGGTCATTCAGTAATCTTGGCATTAATTTCAGGCACGTGTAAAAGTGGAAGCAGAACAAATATTCGAATGCAGCTGCTTAGATTGTAGAATTTTATTTTGAATTTATCGAAAAACGTTTACATTACAGCGAATCGACCATTAGCCTCGATTGTACGCAGTTTACTTGGAAAGCTATCCTTCACGCGAAGGACGACCAATACGTCGATTTCTACTTAACAATTACTCGCGACAAAAATTCACTTCTGTTTTTTCAGTGCATCTTTAAAGTTATTCCAGGTGTACACTCAGTTTTTGTTTTAGTCCCTTTTATTCAGTTTCAATCAGTTTTTGTCAGTTGAATAAATTTCTCAACCACTAAGTAAAATTAACTGAATTGCAATGTCAGTTTTGACGGATTCGTCAGTCGCCAAATCTGTTACAGGTGTAGACATTTTTTTTTTTTTTTTTATTTGTAATGATTTATCACATGACGTTTCGGTGTCTGAAAGTTCTCAGAACTACGCCTAGCGACTGGATGTTTTGCGATAATTTGTCCCGCGACTAGTTGTCCGACGACTGGTCGCCGGCGACCGCATGCCACGTACCATTCGACAGTCGACAAATCTGTTCTGTCGGAATCAGTCGATATTGACTTCACCTTATGTCAGTTATAATCGTATTACCTAAAAACCTTTTTTTCAATCGAAAAGTCCCAAAAATTCAAATTTTGAAGTTCAAATTTAAATTTTTAAGACATTACTTTTATTATATTGAAAAATTCTGTTTCAAATTTTGGATTCAAATGATATTTTAATACTATTCGATTTGATATTTGTCCTCGAAGCAACAAAAATGAGTTTTTGAAATCATTGAATGACAAAATACAATTTTCAATGTCATTATAAACTCAGTGAGCAGGAAAATATATTTTTTTCCTGTTCTAGAAACTGCGTAGCATTAATGGTAATATCTACAAACATTGTTTGTTCTGTCTACGATGATGTCAATCATACGAAGATCTGGGTTTATACATGCAAGGTTTATTATGAAATAAAGGAAGAGAAACTAGAATATCATTATTGAAGATGTTTAACTATTTTATCTACAAGTTATTTTACTCCATCGTAAATTGAGAAATAACTATTTTTCCTTATTTGCGCACGATATAAGTATTTAAGAAATGAGGCGCTAGAATAAAAAAAATTATGTGAAATTTAATGGATTCTAGAATCTTTAATAAGATGTTTCATTAGCGACAATACCGAAAGTCATCAAAATTTATTTTAAAACCATTATACTTAATTAAAAATTCTATTTTGCAATGAGAAGATTTCAGAAACTTATTTCTGTTACTCAAACAAAAAATATTGAATTAAATTCTAACAACCAATTTCTCTTCGCAAAACCTTTTTCGTTTTACGATAGGAATGACTTTAATGAACAAAAATAGTTATTAAGTTAACTATAACCATTGTTATAAACAGTAGGTTGCCCTAAAGAACTTAATTTTCTTTCTGATGACGCACCCCCTATTTATATATTTTTAAAATCGATTTTTATAGTAAACATTTTCCCATTCTCATAATTTAAAGTTGATGCAAGAATAGAAAAGTTGTGTTGATTCAAGACTAATCGATTGACCTATTTGATAAATTGATACACTATACTGAAGAGTAGGAAAGCTATGTTAATGCATAATATTTGAAAACACGGTTTTTCATAGTAAAACTTTTTTCTTCAAAATAATTCAAAGTTGATGCAAGAATATAAAAGTTGTGTTGATTCAAGACGAATTGATTGACCTATAACATTGATACATTCTATTGAAGTGTAGGGAAGCTATGGTAATTCATAATATTTAAAAACACGGTTTTTCATAGCAAAACTTTTTTCTTCAACAATTTAATAGATTATTTAATAGATTTATTTTTAATCTATCGAATAGCACGTTTACTTTACAGCAAATAGACTATTACCCTCGATTTTACGTAGCTTACTTGGAACGCTATCCTTCACGCGTTGGACGACCAATTCGTCCATTTCTACTTAACAATTACTCGCGACAAAAATTCACTTCTCTTTTTTCTGTGCATCCTTGAAGTTATTCCAGGTGTACAATCAGTTTTTTTTTTAGTCAGTTTTAATCAGTTTTAATCAGTTTTTGACGTTAAATAAATTGCCCAACCAGTAAGTAAAATTAACTGAATTGCAAAGTCAGTTTTGGCGGATTTGTGGGTCGCCAAATCTGTTACAGGTGTAGACATTTTTTGTTTGTTTCATTGTTTACTTTGTTGCGATTTTTTACATGACATTTCGGCAACTGAAAGTTCTCAGGACTACGCCTAGCGTCTAGATGTTTTACGATTATTTGTCCCGCGACCAGTTGTCCGACGACTGGTCGCCGGCGACCGCATTGAATATTCATTGATTTCTATTTGTTC
>CAKNYM010050092.1:85826-133532 GCA_932195095.1 Andricus curvator
ATTCAGGAACTCATTAAAATACTTTTGATTTGGAAACGGGGATCCAGGAACTTATTGGAATACTCTGGATTTGAAAACTGGGATCCAGGATCTTAATAAAATGTTATTTGGAGTTGGAAACGGGGATTCAGGAGCTTATTTAAATACTCTGGAGTTGGAAACTGGAATCCAGGATCTTATTGAAATGTAATTTGGAGTTGGAAACGGGGATCCAGGCACCTATTAAAACACCTTGGAGTTGGAAACGGTGATCCAGGAACTTATAAAAATACATTGGAGAATACTTTCAGAATTAAAAAAAAAATAACAAAATTGTTGAACGAATAATTGAATTTTATACTAAAAGAGCTAAATTTTCAACCAAAACTGGAATAGTTTGAGTTTCAGTTAAAAACATTAATTTTTCAACTCTGATAGTGAATGTCTTTTCCATAGCTTCAATTATTTACAAGCAGGAAGACTTCATCTAACCTATGACATTAGAAGAATTATAAATTTGTAAAATTCTTGTCTAAAGAATATTTATCAAACTGAGATTTTAATTTATGTCTCTTCAAACAATAATTTTGTTAAGCTTCGGGAGGCGAAATAATATCAATACACGTGTATCAAAGATAACGTCTTTCTTTAAAATGCATCAGATAAAAAGTATCGATTTTTATATTCAATAAAAAAAAAATTCTAAAATGATGAACATGAGTTTAAATCAAAGTGAAATTTTCATCGGAACAAGAAACCATTCCGAAAAGCGAAAGAAATTTCGTTGAATCAAAGAACCATTGTTATGAATGTTTATACAGATTCTGAGCTCTCAAGGTAAATAATAATACACGCTTAAAAGTTCACAAATTAATGAATAAGGTCATTCTGACTAACAATTTTTATCTTCCTAAGCCCCGCGATAAAAGCCTTCTACGATCTATGCTCGGGAAGTGGAAAACACAAATATCCCAAAAAGTGTATATATACAGTCACGAAACATCAGAATATTCTTTAGTTTTTGTTTTCAAAATTGCTTTTGACAGGCTAGAGGTTAGAGAGAATGAAAATCGCTCCTCTCCTCTTAGCAGCAGTAGTTTTTCTAAATTCTGTTGGTAAGTAAAGGGTGATTCTGTAGTCTTGGGATTAATTTTAGGCACGTTTAAAAGTGGAACCAGAGAAAATTTCTCATGCCGTTAATTTAATTGTATAGTTTTATTTTTAATCTATCGAATATCACGTTTACATTACAGCGAAATGAAAAATTACCCTCGATTTTACACAGCTTACTTGGAACGCTGTCCTTCCCGCTTTGGACGACCAATACGTCCATTTCTACTTAACAATTACTCGCGACAAAAATTAGCTTCAGTTTTTTCTGTGCTTCTTTGAAGTTTTTCCAGCTGCACAATCAGTTTTTGTTTTAGTCAGTTTTAATAAGTTTTAATCAGTTTTTTTCAGTTTTTGTTTTAAGAATCATTTTCAAAATTTTTCGGTGATCAGTATTTCTGACGGTTAAAGAAAATGAAAATCTCGGTTCTGCTCCTGACAGCAGTAGTTCTGAATTCTGTTGGTAAGTAAAGGGTGATTCTGTAGTCTTGGGATTCATTTTAGGCACGTTTAAAAGTGGACCCAGAGGAAATTTCTAATGCAGTTAATTTAATTGTATAGTTTTATTTTGAATCTGTCAAATAGCACGTTTACATTACAGCGAAATGAAAAATTACCCTCGATTTTACGCAGCTTACTTGGAACGCTATCCTTCACGCTTTGGACGACCAATACGTCCATTTCTACTTAACAATTAATCGCGACAAAAATTCGCTTCAGTTTTTTCTTTGCATCTTTGAAATTATTCCAGGTAAACAATCAGTTTTGATTTTAGTCAGTTTTAATCAGTTTTGTTGAAAATTCGAATATTTCCTAGAAAATCTCTTTTTTTTTTAATTTGTCTTTTTGATTTAAAAATTCACCTGTTTTAGTAGAATTTTCATTTTTCTTGGACAAAAATGCAACTGTTTGGTTAAAAATTTAACAATCTTGTTAAAACGTCATACTTTTTGGGTAAAAATTCGACTATTTTGCGGAAAATTAACTTATTGTTTACAATTATTATTTTGGTGTTGGAAAGTGAACTGAAATCTTTTTTGAATGAAAATTTAAGTATTTTTTTGAAGTTTTTTCCTTTTTTATTTGTAGAAAATTTACTTTTTGGTTAACTTTAATATTTGGTGTTGAGAAGAGAACTGAAATCTTTTCTGGATGAAAATTTAACATTTTTTTTTTAACAGAAAATTCATCTGTTTTAAGAAAAATTTAATCTTTCTTGGATAAAATGCAACTGTTTGGTTGATAATAAAAATATTTTGTTAAAAATTGATCCCTTTTGGTTTGAAAAATTCGTCTTTTTGTATGAAAAATTCAATTTTGTTCGTAAAAAGTGAACTAAAATCTTTTCTAACAGAAAATTCAACTATTTTTCTTTTAAGTTATCTTTTTAATTTAAAAATTCATCCGCTTTGGTAGAAATTTCTTTTTTTTAGGAAAATGGCACTTTTTTTGGCGACTGAAATTTCTCAGGACTACGCCTAGCGACTAGATGTTTCGCGATTATTTGTCCCGCAATTAGTTGTCCGGCGAATGGTCGCCGGCGACCGCATGTCACGTACCGTTCGACAGTCGCCAAATCTGTTTTGTCGAAATCAGTCAATATTGACTTCACTTTAGCTCCGTTTTAATCTAATCATCTAAAAACCTTTTTTTTTTAAATTGAAAAATCCCAAAAATTTAAATTTTGAAGTTCTATTTTCATTTTTTAAGACATTATTTTTATTATATTAAAAAAGTCTGTTTTAAATTTTTAATTAAAATGAGATTTTGAAATCATTGATTCACGAAGCAGAAAAATATTTTTTTTTCTTGTTCTAGAAGCTATGTAGTATTATTGGTACTACCTACATACATTGTTCGTTCTGTCTACGATGATGTCAATCATACCAAGATCCGGGTCACAACGTTTATTGTGAAATAAAGAAAAAGAAACTAGAATATCACTAATGACAATGTTTAACTATCTTATTTACAAGAGATTTTACTCCGTAGTGAATTAAAAAACAACTGTTTTTCCTTATTTCCGCACGATATAAGTGTTTAATAAATGACGTGCTAGAATAAAAAAAATGCTGTGAAATTTAATGGATTCTAGAATCGTTAATAAGATGTTTAATTAGCGATAATACAGAAAGTCATTAAAATTTATTTTAAAACCATTATACTCAATTAAAATTTTTATTTTGCAATAGAAAGATTTTAAAAACTTATTTCCGTCACTCAATCAAAAAATACTTAATTAAATTGTCACAAACAATTTTTCTTTGCAAACCCTTCTTCATACTACGATGGGAATGACTTTAATGAACAAAAATAGTTGAAAATTCAAATATAACAATTGTTATAAACTTTACGGTGGAACATTAATCTTATTTGTAGGAAATTTAATAATGTTGTTAGAAACTCATTTTTTATTTGAAGATTCAATTGTTCTGTTGAAAATTCGTCTTTTTGGATTGAAATTTTGACTAATTAGATCGAAGAATTTATTTATTTCTTTAAAAATTTAACCATTTCGTTGGAAATCGTTTATTTTTTTTATTGATTTTTTTTTTGTCAATAGAAAATTCAAGTATTCCAGTTGAAGATTTTTCATTTCAGTTGAAAATTCATTCCTTGATTACCAATCAGACTATTTTGTTGAATATTCTAGTTTTTGTAAAAGATTAATTTTTTTGTTGAAATTGTAAAGATTTAATTTTTTGTTGAAAATTTTTTGTTTATTTGAAAATTCAAATGTTATTTGGATACAAATTTATCTGTTTTAGTTCAAAATTTAACTACTTGGTTGAAAGTTGAACTACTTTATTAAAAACTCATTTTTCTGGTTGAAGATTCTAGATTTCGCTTGAAAATAATTTGATTGAAAATATAACTATATTGTTGAAAAATCGGTTCTATTCGTTGACAATTAACTTTTTTAACTGAAAATTTAACTTATATATTTTCGATTGTAAGTTTATCTTTTTTCAGTTGAAAATTCAACTAGTGGGTTTTTTCGTAGAAAATTAATCTTTTTGGTAGAAAATTCAACTACTTGGTTAATATTCGAACTACTTGTTAAAAATTCATTTTTTAGTTGCCTTTTTTTTTTGCTTTAGTTAAAAATCCCTCTCTTTCGTTGAAAATTTTATTATTTTGTTAGAAATCCGCTGTTTTTTGGTTGAAAATTTAGTTTTTGTATGTAGATTTAACCATTTCAGTTGAAGATTCTTCATTTTAGTTGAAAATGCATTTTCTTGATTAAAAGTTGGACTATTTTGATGAATATTCGATATTTTTGTAAAAGATTTATTATTTTTACAATGGAATTGTAAGTGATTTATTTCGATAGACAATGTAGATTTTTTAGTTACAAATTCAACTGTCTGGATGAAAATTTATCTTTTTAGTTGAAAATTCAACTGCTTGGGTTGAAAATTCAACTCGTTTGTTACAAAATTCAAGGACTTGGATGACAATCAACATTTTTTTTCGAAAAAAAAACAAATTTGTTGAAAAGTATCCTTTTTGTTTGAAAATTTCAAAGGTTTTGTTGAAAATTCGTCTTTTGGTTGACTTCAACTGGGTTTTTCTTTAAAACTAAAATTTGTTTGGGTTGAAATTTCAATTATGCCTTACATTCGTTGTCAAAAATTCGTCTCTTTTGGTTAAAAATTAATCTGCTTTGTAGGAAATTCCTTCTTTCCAACTCCGTTCTGAGAGAAAATTCGCAAAAATAATAATAAATTGTTTAAACAATTTCTATTACGTTCTAATCATCATTAGATATTATGTCTGGCATACAATTTGTACTAAACAAACTTTGAAAAAATCAGAAATAGCGCCAAAGACTCGCAAAATCCAATTTTCGACCAATGGGTTTTCTCCTGGACCTACAAAACAGAAAAAACAGTCTAATAGGGGTGGCATTTGTAAAATCAGTTTTGATTTGTATTTTATGGCTAAATTTGATGAAAAACATCGATTTTCTACTTTCAAAAATTCAAAAACTTGGTTAAAAGCTCCTCTGCTTTATATAAAGTAGTTTTTTTGTGTATGGTTTATCATTTTAGTTGAAAGTCATCCCTTTTATTAAATATTAATTATAGCGAATGAAAAAGTAACTATTCTAATTTTAGTTGAGAATTGACCTTCTATTTAGTTGAAATTTAAGAGAGTATATCAGTTAACATAAATTGCTTCATCAGTAAGTAAAAGTAACTAAATTGCAATGTCAGTTTTTAAAGATCAGTCAGTCGCCAGATCTGTTACAGGTGTAGACATTTTTTGTTTATTTAATTTTTTAATTTGTTACGATTTGTCACATGACGTTTCGGCGACTAAAAGTTGTCAGGACTGCGCCTGGCGAATAGATGTTTTGCGATTATGTGCCCCGAGTCTAGTTGTCCGGCGACTGGTCGCCGGCGACCGCATCTCACGTACCGTTCGTCAGTCGCCAAATCTGTTTTGTTGGAATCAGTCAATATTGATTTCACCTTAGCTCAGTTTCAATCTAATTAACTGAAAACCCTTGTATTAAATATTAATTATAGCGGATGAAGAAGTAACTATTCTATATTTGGTTGAAAATTTGTCACAGGACGTTTCGGCGGCTAAAAGTTCTCAGGACTACGCCTAGCGTCTAGATGTCTTACGATTATTTTTACCGCGACCGGTTGTCCGACAACTGGTCGCCGGCGACCGCATGTCACGTACCGTTCGACAGTCGCCACATCTGTTTTGTCGGAATCAGTCAATATTCACTTCACCTTTGCTCAGTTTCAATCTAATTAACTGGGGACCCTTGTATTAAATATTAATTATAGCGAATGAAGAAGTAACTATTCTATTTTAAGTTGAAAATTGACCTCCTTTTTAGTTGAAAATTCATAAGAGTAGATCAATTAAAATAAATTGCTCAATCAGTAAGTAAAATTAACTGAATTGCAATGTCTGTTTTGACGGATTAGTCTGTCGCCAAATCTGTTACAAGTGTAGACATTTTTTGTTTGTTTCATTGTTTAATTTATTACGATTTGTCACATGACATTTCGGCAACTAAAAGTTCGCAGGACTACGCCTAGCGACGAGATGTTCTACGATTATTTGTCCCGCGAATAGTTGTCCGACGACTGGTCGCCGGCGACCGCATGTCACGTGCCGTTCGTCAGTTGCCAAATCTGTTACATGTGTAGACATTTTTTCTTTGTTTCATTGTTCAATTTGTTACGATTTGTCACATGATGTTTTGGCGACTCTAAGTTCTCAGGACTCCGCCTAGCGACTAGATGTTTTGCGATTATTTGTCCCGCGTCTAGTTGTCCGGCGACTGGTCGCCAGCGACCGCATATCTCGTACCGTTCGTTAGTCGCCAAATCTTTTTTGTCGGAATCAGTCAATATTGACTGTCGGAATTGTCAATAACCATTAATTTAGATACGAAGAATTAAATAATTATTGATTCCTATTTGTTTTCCCAGATAGAAGTTTGCAGGGCAACTGGCGTTCTTCCAACCGCCCTCCTGCTGATCGCGGCGAATCTTCTGGTCGCAGCGAATCTTATCATGGTGAACCTTCTAGTCGCCGCGAACCTTCTCCGCCGCCTGGACGCCAATACCCCAACGACCTACCGCAAGGATCACACATAATAAGAGATGTTAAAATCCCTTCTCCAGAATTTTGTTATAAAGCTGACAGCAACGGTCATTTTGCACCAAAAGTCGTAGGGGTTGATGCAGTGGTGAATTATGAAGGAAAGATTGTTGGGATTTTGAAGAACAAGTATTCACACATGCTCTTTCCACTATATCGTAAAATGGGAGCATCTGATCGAATTAAACTAAACCCGATTTGCATGCATAAAGGATTTGAACATTTCGATTATATGGATCCAGTAGGTGATCTTCACTATCCTGAATTTCACGAGTATGAAAAACCGGAAGCAATAATCATATCATCTCTTGAAGAATGTAAGTAATAGTCAATGAACAAAATATATCATTTCCGGCCACCGAGAAATATTTTCTCTCTGGTTGAAAATTAATCCGTCGAATTATTACAATATTTTCGATTATTTTTCGGACCATCTCGAAATTACTCGAAACAATTTGAAACTATTGCTGCCGGAAAACCCGCGTTCATGATTAGTGATCCAAACAATATAATCAATAATAATAATAATAATCAAAAATAATTCAAAACAATAAATTTTTAATGAAAATTAACAAAGATTTGAATACATCTTTAATTATTTCCTGAAATTTCGAAAAATAGTATGCACGATTTTAAACCCAAATTTTTCAAGTAGCATGATTACAAAGTTTTATCAAAAATCCGGTCAAGTCTGCGAGGTATCTAGAAGTTTTAGAAATATTTCTCAAAATTCATGCGGTAATTTAAACTGATTTTTTATTTTGAAAAAAAAATTATTTTAAGAGAATGTTTCTAAAGACTTTAAAATATTTCAAAAGTTTTCCAAGCTTGTCAAAACAGAATCTGGAATATTTGAAGGCAAGTTTTTTAATTTTTCAGAATTTCAAGAAAAATTTTGGAGAAATTCGAAGAATTTTAAAAGATATTTTTCGAAGGTTTGAAAGTTTCAGAAATGGTTGAAAAATGATTTAAAGTTTGAAAATATTTCCCAACATTTCAAACAAAATATAAATTTTCGAAGATTCGAAAAAAAATTTCAGATTATCTTGAGAAGTTTGAAAGGCTTCTAGAAAATAAAAAACTTTCTTGAGATTCCTGGGGAAGTTTTTAATGACTTTTTGTTTTGAAAAATCAATTTTGAAAGAAAACTTGAAAGGGTATCAAAAGGTTCCAAAATATTTCTACAAATCTTGAAAATATATTGAACATTTGAGCAATTTTTGTAATTTTTCAGAATGTTGAGAAAATTTTTTGACAAATTCAAATAATTTTAAAAGATATTTAGAAGGTTTAAAATGTTTGGAAATATTTTGAAGAGTAATTTAAAATTTAAAGATATTCCAAAAATTTTAAACAAAATGTAAATTTTTGAAGATGTGGACCAAAATTTCGGCTTTTTTTAAGGAGTTCAAAAGGCTTCGAAAAAAAAAAAAACTTCCTTTCAATTCCTGGGAAAATTCAAACTGAAATTTTACTTCAAAAATAAATTTAAATAGAAAATTCACGAAGCTTTCAGAAGATTCAAAATTATTTTCTACGATTTCAGAAAAGAATGGCAAGGCTTTTAAGCAAAATCTTTCGATTAGCAAGATAAAAAATTTTCATAAAAAATTTGAAAAAAAAAATTCAAAAAGGTTTCACGATAATAAACATTATTTCTCATAATTCACGGGATAATTTGAACTAATTTTCTATATTAAAAAATTGATTTTAAGATTACATTTTTAAAACAATGTAACATTTCAAAAGATTTCTAAAATTGTCAAAATAGAATCTGGAAGATTTAAAGGCAAGTCTTTTAATTTTTCAGAATTTCAACAAAAATTTTGGAAGAATTCGAAGAATTTTAAAAGATATGTAGCAAGTTTAAAAGTTTTAAAAATGGTGAAATAATGATTTTAAGCTGAAAAAGATTTTGAAAAATTCTTAATCAAATGTAAATTTTGGAAGATTTCGAAAAAAATTTTGAAGATTCTCAAGAAGTTTGAAAGGCTTCAAGAAAATAAAAAAAACTTCCTTAAAATTCCTGGGAAAATTTAAACTGAATTTTTATTTCGAAAATAAATTTCAAGATTAAATTGACAAATATTTCAAAATTTTTGAAACTATTTTCGAAAATTTCAAAAAATCTTTCCATTTTCAAGATTAAAAAATAAAAAAATATATAAAAAATTGCAAGAGGTTTCACAATAATACAAAATATTTCTCATATATCATAGGATACTTTAAACTGATTTTTTATTTTGAAAATTTAATTTTCAGATAATATTTAAGCAAAATTTTAACATTTTAAAAGATTTCCAAAATTGTCAACACAGAATCCAGAAGATTTGAAGGCAAGTTTTTAAAGGCAAGTTTTCTAATTTTACAGAATTTCAAGAAAAATTTTGGAAGAATTTTAAAAGATATTGGAAGGTTTAAAAGTTTTTAAAATGGTTAAGAAATTATTTCAGGTTTGAGACGACTTCAAAAAAAAATTGAAACAGAATGTAAATTTTGGTAGATTTCGGAAGGAGTTTCGAAGCTTTTTAAGAATTTTCTGCTTTTCGACAACTTCGCATTCAAAATACAATACTTTCGAAATTTTAGAGGATTCTTGAAGATTCTAAGGATTTTTCATTGGATTTCAGTACTTTAATTGATTTCAGAGGATTTTCAATATTCTAGTGTAATTTAAAAGATTCCAAGGCATTTTGGAAAGCTTTAAAAAGTTTTGAGTGATTTTCAAAGTTTTGAAAGGCCTCGAAATATTTTGGGGAATTTCTAATGACTTCAAGGAATTTTTTATTTGAATAATTTGAAGGAATTTCCAAGCATTTGAAATATTTTAGTTTATTATTTTTCATAAAAAAAATTAATAAGCGCGCGCAAGACTACTAGTAATGATGAAAACTCCTACATTCCTATTGGTTTTTTTCAGTTAAAGATATGGGCCTTGCTGTTCCTTGTACCCACACTAATAAAGCGCTCAGAAAGTTGGATACCTTTGCTGAGGGAATACACATAGTACGTAATGTGCAATTTCCTGCATACTTGTTCTTTAAACTTAACCAAAATGAAAATAGTCCAAGACGATCACTAGGAGGCCATGTCTGTGAAGCAGTAGTAGATCCGTTAAAAAATATTGTTGGGATTTTTCTGAGTTCAACTGAACACAGGCTTTTGGGCATATATGATGGAGAAGAAGGAGGACGGGTTAAACTAATTCATTATGGCACGGAACATCAATATGCAGAATTATTGAATGATGAAACAGAGTTGAATACATATATGGAATTTATGTCTTATAAAAAACCTATGGGAATTTACAGAGAATCTCTCGCAGCATGTGGCTAATTATAGTCGAGCAAAGAAATCAATCATATCGAACCACAAAGAAATACATTCCAGATTTTTCTTTATTTGATATTATATTAAATTGGATACTGTTACTGGCTTTGTATTTTTTTAATAAATGATAATCATTATCCTCAACAAAATAGTGTGTATTCATTATTCTTATATCATTCTTGTTCTTATTCTTTATTAGGAGAAGTTGTAGGCTCCGGAAGCTACGATCATGGTTCATTAAGCAACCAATCCTGACGCAACTGGAACGTATACGTCATCCGCTTCTGCTCCTTTCATCCTAGAAGGTAAGCAAGAGCGGGAAATTTACGCGAGATAACATCGTGCAACACTCTTCCTTGGAGTCAGGTCTCTAGCCTCAGATGACCTTACGCGGTAGACGGGACAGTTGGAGATGAAGGTTTCATCTCTGGATACTTTTTTAGAGCTACCAATCTTTGTAGGATGTTATGAGGAACAGGGTTGACGGACCAGATGAAGTGATCCCAGAAGAACAGCCTTTTGCATCCGGTTCGCGAGGGAATGAGCCTGAAGCTGGCAAGCCAGAATCTTGTTGAGTTGGCTAAGAAATGAAGCTTTCATACCTCCAAGACAGCCAGAGTGGGACGATGGTCGTGGGGGTTAAGGCGTAGGCTTTGGACCCACTTCATCGGCTTGCGGGTTCGATTCCCGCCTCGCACTCTGGAAGAGCCTCGGCGGCCCATGCGGTGAGCACTAGCCTAGTAAGGGAGTTGTTCATCTCCGGAGAGTCGCGGGACCGGTACCTCTAGAGAAAGAGGTGTTCTCTAAGTACCTAAAGCTGTTGCTCTTGGTGGTTCCGAACCCACCTTAAACTGTAGGTACCCTCCCACCACCAAGAAAGTGTGTGGGGTGTGTGTAAAGGAATAGGGAAGAGATACAAGAAAAATGTAAACCCTTAGGGGACACATTAGAAGAAAAAAGACTAACACCTCCAAGACAGCCGATTATGAGAACTACAAGATGGATTTTGTAGCCTTGGTGCTGAGAATTCAATCACGTAAGTGATCTTTGTCTTCAGATCTTGGAGGACAATATCAGGCTTCGTAGCACTGATACGTTGAGTGGTGGAGAATGAGGAATTCCAGTAGATCTTACACTGATCATTCTTCACAACGGACTCGAGTTCCCCCTGGGCGTATGGCAAGACGAGCAATAGATCAACACCATAGAAGTACCTAAGATGGTAATATAACACTTTTAGAGCCGCATTGTGTCTCTCTATGTACCCGCATCGTTAATATTTTGAGCATCCACTGAGAACATGTCCAAGTGTTTCTGGCTCTTGCTTGCACGCTCGGCAGTTGGTATCGCCTAAAGGTATATTCATTATGCGCTCGCGGTAAACTAAGGTGTCTATAACGCCCTCTTGACAGGCAAAAAGAAATCCCTCAGTCTCCGATCTCAATTCAGCAGACTTGAGAAACATGCTGGATGTATGTTCTGCTTCCTGTACAAGACTTTTGAGCACCAAAGGTGTTAGTGATGCTAGGCCATGTGTTCTGTCGCTGGAATCAAATGGAAGGCCAAGCTGCTCTGCGGCCCTATCTGCGGCACAGTATAGAAATGCCGCAGCATTGACGACTTCATGTTGATGTACGAGTCGCATAAGAGAATCTGTGCTATTTAGAACTGAGCAGGCTGTAGCCAGAACCGTTCTGCGATGAAGACACTCTAAGCTTAGCAAACCTCTACCCCCTTTATCTCGAGGGAGATACGTTCGAGGTACGGAAGATCTAGGATGATGACTTCGATGGATTGTCATCATCTCGCGTGTGCTTCGGTCAAGTTGCTTCAACTCATCGACGTTCTATTCTACTGCACCAAACGTCTAGATCAGTATCGGAACGGCCAGAATATTGGACGCCTGGATCTTGTTCTTTCCAGATAATTCGGAAGCCCAAATTTTTCTGAGAATTTGGCGATACCTTTTTCCAAGTGCCGTTTTTAACACACGCACATTTTGGGTTTCCGTTGGGTTTACATTTTTTTACAAAAAAAAAAAATAATAACGAATTTGTACCCAAATAGTTGAATTTTCACCTATAAAGATGATTTTGCATCAGAAATATTTATTTTCTACAGAACAAGAAGAATTTTCAACAAAGCAGCTGAATTTTCAAACAAATAGTTGCAGCAATTTTCAAACAAAAATATAAATGTT
This sequence comes from Andricus curvator, assembly GCA_932195095.1. Taxonomy (NCBI): domain Eukaryota; kingdom Metazoa; phylum Arthropoda; class Insecta; order Hymenoptera; family Cynipidae; genus Andricus; species Andricus curvator. The sequence continues at coordinate 98,080 of CAKNYM010050092.1, forward strand.
TTACCAAAAAAAAATACAAATTTTGAACCTAATAGTTATATTTTTATCTGCAAGAATTATTTTTACGACCGAAAAGATTTATTTCCTACCAATGAAGATGAATTATCAATGAAATAGATGAGTTTTTAACTAAAATGATAAACCTTTAACCACAAAAATTCGTTTTTCAAACTGCAGTTTGAATTCAAATCAGTCGAATTTTTAACTTAAACCAGGTGAATTCTTGACTAGGAATGAAATAGTTATTATTTCAATCAGAAATACGAATATTTAAAAAATATTTGAACCTTCAACAAAACAGATGATTTATTGACATCTTGAAAAGTTCATTTTTAACCAAAAAATAGGCAATTTTTACCAAAAAAGGAATGAATTTTCAACAGAAAAGTTCATTCGCGACCAAGAAAGCTGAATTTCTAAACCCAGAGTTGAATTTTCAACCACAAAAGATTGATTTTCTACAAAAGGAGAGCCAAGACATTTGAATTTTTATCTGAAAAAGATGAATTTTCATGTTTAGAAAAAAATTTGACTTCAATTCCGAAAATATAAATTTTCACAAAAACATTTGAATTTTCAATAAAATAATTAAATTTTCAACCAAATGATAAAATTTTCACTCAAGAAGTTGGATTCTAAAACAAAAATATATAGTAATATATAATATATACAATAATTTCAACAAAAAGAATTAATTTTGAACCAAAAAATAGTTGGAAAGAGGGGAATAGGGGAAAGATTTTAAAGTCTGATATTGAATATCTTTTCCATAGTTTTGATTATTCATGCGCAAAAAGGCTTTATCTAACCTATGGCATCAGAAGAATTATAATTTCGCAAGAATTTTGTCTCAAAAATATTTACCAAAGTGAGATTTTAATTTATGTCTCTTTAAACATTAATTTTTCTAAGCTTCTCAAGGTGAAATAATATCACTACACGTGTCTAAAAAATAACGTCTTTCTTCAAAACGCATCAGATAAAAAGTATCAATTTTTCTATTCAATTAAAAAAAAATATTAATGAAGAATATGAGTTTAGATTAAAGTGAAATTTTCATCGGAAGAAGAAAACATTCCGAAAAGCCAAGAAATTTTCTTGAATCAAAGCAACATTTTTATGAATGTTCATACAGATTCTGAGTTCTCAAGGTAAAACAATAAGACACGCGCAAAAAATTAAGAAATGAATAAATAAGGTGATGCTGACGAACAATTTTTATCTCCCTAAGCCCCGCGATAAAAGCCTTCTACGATCTATGCTCGGGAAGTGGAAAACACAAATATCCCAAAATAGTATATATACACTCACGAAATATCAGAATATTCGTCAGTTTTTTTTGTAAATCATTTAAAAAATTTTTCGGTGATCAGTGTTTTTTACGGTGAAAGAAAATGAAAATCTCGGTTCTGCTCTTGACAGCAGTAGTTGTTCTGAATTCTGTTGGTAAGTGAAGGGTCATTCATCAGTCTTGGGATTAATTTCAGGCACGTGTAAAAGTGGAAACAAAAAAAATATTCAAATGTATATTGTAGAATTTTATTTTGAATTTATCGAATAGCACGTTTACATTACAGCGAATGGACCATTACCCTCGATTTTACGCAGCAAACTTAGAAAGCTATCCTTCACGCGTTGGACGACCAATACGTCCATTTCTACTTAACAATTAATCGCGACAAATATTCGCTTCTGTTTTTTCTATGCATCTTTGAAGTCATTCCAGCTGCACAATCAGTTTTTGTTTTAGTCAGTTTTAATCAGTTTCAATCAGTTTTGGCAGCTTTGGTTTTAAGAATCCTGTTCAACATTTTTCCGTGACCAGTATTTTCGACGGTTAAGGAAAATGAGAATCTCGGTTCTGCTCTTGACAGCAGTAGTTGTTCTGAATTCTGTTGGTAAGTAAAGGGTGATTCAGTAGTCTTTGGATTAATTTCAGGCACGTGTAAAAGTGGAAGCAGAAAAAATATTCAAATGCAGCTGCTTATATTGTATAATTTTATTTTGAATCTGGCCAATAGGACGTTTACATTACAGCGAAATGAAAATTTCCCTCAATTTTACGCAGCTTACTGGGAAAGCTATCCTTCACGCGTCGGACGACCAATACGTCCATTCCTACTTAACAATTAATGGCGACAAATATTCGCTTCTGTTTTTTCTGTGCATCTTTGAAGTTATTCCAGGTGTAAAGTCAAGCACAACATTAAACAAACGACATTTTTACATAATCAATTTTTGGGCTACTTTTTTGTTTAGTAGAGAAAATACAGATTGCCAAAGAATTCACTGAACATTTTTTTGGTTAGAAGTTATTGTTTTTCTATTTGGGACAGATTTTGAGTCTCTAAAAGAAGAATTGCGCTGGTTAACGAGAGGCTGTAACGCTTAGCTTCATTTTAATATAATTAACGAACAACTCCTTTTTTAATTGAAAAATCCCATTGTTGCTTAAAATTACATTTTGTTTGTTCTGTCTACGATGATGTCAATTATACGAAGATCCGGGTTTTATACATACAAGGTTTATTGTGAAATGAAGGAAGAGAAACTAGAATCTCATTATTGAAGATGTTTGACTATCTTATCTATAAGTTATTTAACTCCATCGTAAATTAAGAAATAACTGTTTCTCCTTATTTGCGCACGACACTAGTGTTTAATAAATGACGTGCTAGCATAAAAAAAATTCTGTGAAATTTATTGGATTTTAGAATCGTTAAAAAGATGTTTGATTAGCGATCAGACCAGAAGTTATTAAAATTTATTTTAAAACTTATTTCTGTTACTCAAACAAAAAATATTGTATCAGTAGGTTGCCTTAAAAAAACTCAATTTTTTTACTGATGACGCACCCCCTAAACTTGTTCCCTTTGCTGAAGAAATAAATAAATTATTAATATTCAATATTAATTATGAATATTTAATAATTTTGTTTTTTGTAAATAAAATATTTACCAGGAAATACAGCTGATGGCACCATACGTTCAGAAAAAAATGTAACCCATTCAGACCAAAAATACTATTAAACCTACCCTTTATAGAGGTCAAAATATTATCTTTATTATTCGGTTCAATAATTTTAGTACCAACAAATACAAAAAATGGCGTGTAAAACCTTCCAAATTTGAAAAATAATCATTTGACCCTTATAAATGGTAGGCTTCAATAAAAAGGGGTAATATTTTTGTTTTATTTGGGTAAATTTGTTTTTATACCCTCAAAACAATAATTATATTTATGAAAATTAACATTAATTAATCATTTTAATCATCTTTTGACATTTTTTCATCAAATGGCACACGTGTAGGGGGTGCGTCTTCCAAAAAACTTTGAGTTTTTTTAATCAGAAAAATATTTGAAACGTTAAAAAACTCAATACCATGAATAAATCTTATTACAAAATATTTGAATTACGTTAGATATTCTTAAAAATAATAAAACTTTGGTAATATTTTGTCTGATACAACAATCTGAATGTTTATAAATAATTGAAATGAAAAAATTGAAGATTTTGGTAGTTTTAAGTAGAAGAAAGACTAAATTGTTTAAACAATTATGTTTTTCGACTCAAATTGAAAAAAAATATAATTAGCGTAAAAACTTGCAAAACCCAATTTAAATTTGAATTTGAAATCGATTTACTTAATATTGACGACTAGGAACACATTTTATAATTTAAAATAAATATTTTTAGATTTTCCCTAATTTAAAATTGACTTCATTATACCGGGTGTCCAAAAAGTCCCGAGACGGCTAAATATTTCCTCAGGTAAGATAGTTTTCAGGGCGGTCAACGTCATTCTCTTTAGGAAGTTTCAACAAGGAATTCAATGATGACCTTCATTTTGATCTTGACCATGACCTTAACGGTCATTTCAAGGTCAAATTGAATTTTTTAAATGGGAACCCCTATTTTTGACCCCGGGAACTGAGAGAGCGGAAAATTTTACGTCCAGATATGACCTTGACAAATCGAAAACTTGACCTGGAAAGGTCAGGGCAAGGTCAAACAACGTACAGCAGGATGACTCGACCAGCATGAATTTATGAAGAATATTTTCAACGTAAGAGTTGTAGCATTTTATACTCCCGATATATTGGTGACTTTGACCTTGTCTGTGACCAGAACCTTCACCAGGACATTTTCTTCAAAAATGCATGCCAGTCGATTCATCCTGCTGCATGTTGTTTGACCTTGCCCTGACCTTTTCATGTCAAATTTTCGATTTGTCAAGGTCATATCTGGACATAAAATTTTCTGCTCTCTCAGTTCCCGGGGTCAAAAATAGAGGTTCAAAATTAAAAAAAATCAATTTGACCTTGAAATGACCGTGAAGGTCATGGTCAAGATCAAAATAAAGGTCACCATTGAATTCCTTGTTGAAAGTTCCTTCAAGAATTACCTTGACCGCCCTGAAAAATATCTTACCTGAGGAAATATTTAGCCGTCCCGGGACTTTTTGGACACCCTGTATAGTGAAATAGTGAAATTTTAATTACGCATCAGTTTTCAAAGATTAATTTTAAATGTTTTATTTTGACATTTTGAATTATGATATTGTGTTACTTTGAATAGTTTTTTTCAGTTTTGTATATTTGAAATCAAACTTTACAATTTTAAAGAGATCTAATTAAAAAATATTGAGCCTCAAACACAAAATAGTGAATTATATAATAATTATAATAATTGTGTATGTCACTTTTTTTTATAAAGTTGATGCAAGAATATAAAATATTTCTTGGTTTGAGACGAATCGATTGACGTACAATTATAATACATTTTATAAAAGAGTAGGGAAGTTACGGTAATTTATATATTTTTAAAATCGATTTTTACAGTAAAAATTTTCTCATTCTCATAATTTAAAGTTGATGCAAGAATAGAACATTTTTGTTGATTCAAGACGAATCGATTGACCTATAACATTGATACATTTTATTGAAGATTAGGGAAGCTATGGTAATGCCTAATATTTGAAAACCCGTTTTTTTTATAGTGAAACTTTTTTCTTCAACATAATTCAAGCTAGTTTTTGTGCGTGATTCATTACTTTAGTTGAAAGTCATCCCTTTTATTAAATACTAATTATAGCGAAAGAAGAAATAACTATTCTATTTTTGTTGAAACGTGGACGACCAATACGTAGATTTCTACTTAACAATTACTCGCGACAAAAATTTGCTTCTGTTTTTTTTGTGCATCTTTGAAGATATTCCAGGTGTACAATCAGTATTTGTTTTAGTCAGTTTCAATCAGTTTTAATCTGTTTTTGTCAGTTAAATAAATTGCTCAATCAGTAAGTAAAATTAACTGAATTGCAAAGTCAGTTTTGACGGATTTGTCGGGCGCCAAATCTTTTACAGGTGTAGACATTTTTTGTTTGTTTCATTGTTTAATTTGTTACGATTTGTCACATGACATTTCGGTAACTAAAAGTTCTGAGGACTACGTCTAGCGTCTAGATGTTTTGCGATTATTTGTCCCGCGACCAGTTGTCCGACGACTGGTCGCCGGCGACCGCATGTCACGTGCCGATCGTCGGTCGCCAAATCTGTTACAAGTGTAGACATTTTTTGTTTGTTTCATTGTTCAGTTTGTTACGATTTGTCACATGATGTTTCGGTGACTCTAAGTTCTCAGGACTACGCCTAGCGACGAGATGTTTTACGATTATTCGTCCCGCGACCAGTTGTCCGACGACCGGTCGCCGGCGACCGCAAGTCACGTGCCGTTCGTCAGTCGCCAAATCTGTTACAGATGTAGACATTTTTTGTTTGTTTCATTGTTTAATTTGTTACGATTTGTCACATGACATTTCAGCAACTAAAAGTTCCGAGGACTACGCCTAGCGTCTAGATGTTTTACGAATATTTGTCCCGCGACCAGTTGTCCGACGACTGGTCGCCGGCGACCGCATGTCACGTACCGTTCGACAGTCGCCAAATCTGTTTTATTCGAGTCAGTCAAAATTGACTTCAAGCACTCAACTACTAGTTTCATTAGTGAAATTTTTATTAATTTAGGTATGAAGAATTCAATATTCATTGATTCCTATTTGTTCTTCCAGATATAAGTTTTCAGGGAGACTCGCCTTCTTCCAACCGCGGTCCTGCTGATCGCGGCCAATCTTCTGGTCACCGCAAACGTCCCAAACGCCGCAAAGCTTATTCGTTGTCTAATCCGCAGGAGACGCTGTCTCGACAGTCTCAGCCGGCGTCTGTGCCGTCGTCACCTCATCATGGCGAATCTTCTAGTCGTCCCAAACCTCCTTCGCCGCCTGGACGCAACAACCTACCTCTAGGATCACGCATAATAAGACGTGTTAAATTCCCTGATGACTTTCGTTTTAAACATGACAGCAGGGGTTATTTTCAACCATTTGTGTTAGCGGTGGATGCAGTGGTGAATTATGAAGGAAAGATTGTTGGAATTTTTATGAACGAGTGGGCAGACGAGCTCTATGGAGTATATCGACTATTGTCACCTCGACGAATTAAACTGAACCCGACTTGCATGGATAAAGATTTTAGACATTACGATTACATGGATCCAGTATGTGATCGTCTCTATCCTGAATTTCAGTACTTTGAGAAACCGGAAGAAATAGTCATAAGATCTTTTGAAGAATGTGAGTAATAGTTAATCAACGAGATATATCATTTCCGACCACAAAGACATTTTCGATTATATTTTGGACCACCCATTTGAAAGCACTCTGATATAAAAAAAATTACTGTAGATTTTCGAAGATTTATAAAAAAGAAGCTTTTTAAGAATTTCAAAAGGTTTTAAGATAATAAAAAAATGTCTTAAAATTCCTGGGAAAATGTAAACTGATTTTTTAGTTTTAAAATAAATTTTAAGAGAAAGTTAAAAATTCTTCCAAAATATTTTAAATTATTTTTCAAATTTTTGAAAAAGAATGGAAAAGATTTTCAATCAAAATCTCCCAACTCGCGAGATTACAAAGATTCATAAAAAATGCGAGTAAGTCTAAGCCATTTCGAAATATCAAAAAAATTAATAAAAAAAATTTCTTAGAATTCATGGGAAAATTTGAACTGATTTTTTATTTTGAAAAAGTAATTTTGAGAGAACATTTCAAAACATTTTAGAAGATGAAAACAGATTTTGAAAGATTGCAAAAGATTTCTAAAATCTTCATAACACATTCTGGAAAATTTCAAAGCTATTTTCGTAATTTCTCAGAATTTTGAGAAAATTTTTGGAAAAATTCGAATAATTTGTAAGGAAATTTAGAAGGTTTAAAAGTTTTTGAAATAGTTGAAAAAGTAATTCAGAAATTTAAAATATTTAAAAAATTTTAAACGAAATGTAAATTTTTGAAGATTTCGAAAAAATTTGGAAGCTTTTCTAGAAGTTTAAAAGGCTTCAAGAAAATAAAAATCTTTCCTAAAATTCCTGGGGAAATTTTAACTGAATTTTTATTCTGAAAATACATTTTAGGAGAAAATGGACAAATATTTCAAAAATTTTAAAATGATTTTCGAACATTTCAAAAAATCTTTCCATTAGCAAGATTAGAAAATTTAAAAAAAATTATATAAAAAATTTCAAAAGGTTTCACGTTAATACAATTTATATTTCAAAAAATTTTAAAAGATATTTAGAAGGTTTAAAAGTTTTGAAAATTGTAAATAAATTATTTTCAATTTTTAAAGTTTTTCAGAAATTTTAAACAAAATGCAAATGGAAGATTTTCAAAAAAATTACCAATCTTCTTAACAATTTCGAGAGTTTTGAAGAAAATAAAGAATTTTCTTGAGATTCCTGGGAAAATTTCTAACAAATTTTGAAAGTATCTGAAAGTTTTAAGGGCAATTTTTATCATTTTGAAAGATTTTTCAAAATTTTAGGAATATTTCGAGTGAGTTCAATATTTCTAAAGTTTGAAAATTTTTTTGATATTGATAGCAATTTTTGTAATTTTTCAGAATTTGATGAAAATTTTTGCAAAAATTCAAATAATTTTAAAAGATAAGATAATTTGGAAATATTGCAGAAAATTAAAAATAAAATGTGAATTTTTGAAGATTTCAAAATTAAACAAGATTTTTAAGAACTTTAAAAGGCTTAAGACTTAAAAAAAAATAAATAAAAAAATAAGTTTTTTTTTTAAAGGCAAGTTCTTTGATTTTTCAGAATTTCAAGAAAAATTTTGGAAGAATTCGCAGAATTTTAAAAGATATTAGAAGGATTAAAATTTTTTAAAGTGGTTAAAAAATTATTTTAAGTTTGAAAAGATTTCCAAAAATTGTAAACAGAAAATGTAAATTTTAGTAGATTTCGAATAGAATTTCTAAGCTGTTTGAGAAGTTTGAGAGGTTTCAAAAAAATAAAAAATTTCTTGAGATTTTTGAGAAAATTTTTAATGACTTTTTATTTTGAAAAATTAATTTTCATAGAATATTCAAAAAGACTTACAAACATTTCAAAAGATTTTCACAAACGTCGAAAAAAATTTGGAAGATTTAAGGGCAATTTTTCTAATTTTTAAATATTTTTTCAAATTTATATTACAGGGAAATCAAAAATTACCCTCGATTTTACGCAGCTTACTTGGAAAGCTATCCTTTACGCTTTGGCAGACCGATACGTCCATTTCTACTTAACAATTAGTCGCGACAACAATTCGCTTCTGTTTTTTTGTGTGGAACTTTGAAGTTATTCCACCTGTACAATCACTTTTTGTTTAAGTGGTTTTAATCAGTTTCAATCAGTTTTTGTCAGTTTTTGTTTCGAAAATGATGTTCAATATTTTTCGGTGATCCAAATTTTAGGAATAATTCGAGTCAGTTACTCCTTTTCTCACCGAGCGAGGCAGGCCTCCCCCGAAAGGGAAATGGCTTAATGGAATAATAATAATAATAAACACTCATACATTTGTATTTGTTCTTTCAGTTTTAGACTCGGGCCTAACTGTTGCTTGCACCCACAATTCTAAAGCGCAAGAATGGTTCGGAGACCTAGCTGAAGGATCACACATAGTACGGAATGTCGAATTTCCTGAAGGCTTTTTCTTTAAACTTGGCCGTCAAGCTAATAGTCCAAGACGATCACTAGGAGGCCATGTCTGTGAAGCAGTGGTAGATCCGTTTAAAAATATTGTTGGAATTTTTCTGAGTGAGTCTGAACACAGGCTTTTAGGAATATTTGATGGAGAAACAGGAGGACGGGTTAAACTAATCCATTATGGCACGGAACACCAATATGTAGAACCCATGAATGACGAAACGGAGTTGAATACATATCTTGAATTTATGTCTTATAAAAAACCCATGAGAATTTACAGAGAATCTCTCGGAGCATGTGGCTAATTATAGTCAAGCAAAGAAATCAATCATATCGAACCACAAAAAAATACATTCCAGCTTTTTCTTCATTTGATTTTATATTAAATTGGATACTGTTACTGGCTTTGTATTTTTTTTAATAAATAATAATCATTATCCTTAACAAAATAATGTGTCGATCATTCTAATTTCTGTTGCTATTTATCCTAATTTCATAATTAAGTGTATTTAGATACTTACATCAAATACGTACATGAAAAATATCGAGTGCAAGAGACGCTGGCATTTTTTTAGCACTCAATAATATTTTGAAAATCGGTTTTTTATAGTAAAACATTTTTCATTAGCAGAATTCAAAGTTGATGCAAGAACAGAAAAGATGTGTTGATTCGAGACGAATCGATTGACCTTTGAGATTAATACATTTTATTGAAGAGTAGGGAAGTTATGGTATTTTATTTATTTTTAAAATTGATTTTCATAGTAAAAATTTTCTGATTCTCCTAATTTAAAGTTGATGCAAGAGTAGAAAAGTTGTGTTGATTCAAGACGAATCGATTGACCTATAACATTGATACATTTTATTGAAGAGTGCGGAAGCTATGGTAATGTATAATATTTGAAAACACGGTTTTTTATAGTAAAACTTTTTTTCACTAATATAATTCAAAATTGATGCAAGAACGGAAAAGATTCTTTGATTCGAGGCAACTCGATTGATCTTTAATTTTAATACACTTCATTGAAGATTAAGGAAGTTATGCTCATTTATGATATTTGAATCATCTGTATCAAACAGAAAAACTTTCTTTAAGGACATAATTTAAAGTTGACGCAATAATAGAAAAGATTTTTTTACCATGAATTTTCAAATAGAATATTTCTTAAATTTTTCGTAAAGAAATCATAAAGCTGGGAAAGGGATAGTGTGCGACAGAATTTTTTCCATCCCTTTTCCAGCTCGACAAATTATCATTTTGAACACAAAATTTTATTTGTCTGATTTTTCTTTTTATTAAAATTTTTTTTTTTGTTGTAGTTTTGTATTTTTTGTATATTTCTATTTTTAAATTGATCAAAATGAAGAATTTGGTTTTTCTATTATTGAAAAAAATTACTAATACTTGTCGACGCGTGCAAGTGTCTAATTTTTAAAATGAGGTTCGTTCACTTGACGCGAGTTTGTAAAAAAGTAGAAATAATTTAAAAGTTTCTTCAATGTGGAAGTAATTAATTAAGGACCAATAATTTCTGGTACTCGTAAAATACGATAACAAATGGTAACACTGAGTTTAGTCAAATTTAAAAAAAAAAACTTCAAAACACATTTATACTCTACATCACATTGAACTATAGTTTGATTATTATTGAAAATTGAACAATAATTGACTTTACAGGACGATTCTGAATCGGTTCAAAATTAAGCAAGTTACAGATTTTAACGTTAAAAATAGAAACTTTTCAATCTGAAAGCAAAAATGAAGAATTACCCTCGATTTTACGCAGCTTACTTGGAAAAATGATTTTCAAAATTTCTCGGTGATCATTATTTCCTTGGATTGAAGAAAATTAATATCTCTGTTCTGCTCTTGACAGAAGTAGTTCTGATTCCTGTTTTAAAGTAAAGGGTCATTCAGTAGTCTTGGGATTAATTTCAGGCACGTATAGAAGTGGAACCCGAGAAAATTTCTAATGCAGTTAATTTAATTATACAGCTTTATTTTGAATCTATCGAATAGCACGTTTACATTACAGGGAAATCAAAAATTACCCTCGATTTTACGCAGCTTACTTGGAAAGCTATCCTTCATTATTTGGACGACCAATACGTCAATTTCTACTTAACAATTACTCGCGACAAATATTCACTGCTGTTTTTTCGGTGCATCTTTGAAGGTATTCCAGCCGTACAATCAGTTTTTGTTTAAATTAGTTTTGATCAGTTTTTGTCAGTTTTTGTTTTATAAATGATTTTAAAAATTTTTCGTTGATCAGTATTTCCTTGGGTTAAAGAAAATGAAAATCTCTGTTCTGCTCTTGATAGCAGTAGTTCTGAATTCTGTTGGAAAGCAAAGGGTCATTCAGTAGTCTTGGGATTAATTTCAGGCACGTGTGACAGGGGAACCAGGGAAAATTTTTACTGCAGTTAATTCAATTGTATAGTTTTATTTTGCGTATATCGAATAGCACGTTCACATTACAGCGAAATAAAAAATTAACGTCGATTTTAGGCAGCTTACTTGGAAAGCTATCCTTACTGCTTTGGACGACCAATACGTCGATTTCTACTTAACAATTACTCGCGACAAAAATTCGCTTCTATTTTCTGTGTGCATCTTTGAAGTTATTTCAGCTGTACAATCAGTTTTTGTTTTAGTCAGTTTTAATTAGTTTTATTCAGTTTTAATCAGTTTTTTTCTGGTTTTGTATTAAAAACCGTTTTCAAAATTTTTCTGTTATGAGTGTTTTCTACGGTTATAGAAAATGAAAATCGCTCCTCTGCTCTTGACAGCAGTAGTTGTTCTGAATTCTGTTGGTAAGTAAAGCTTCATTCAGTGGTCTTGGGATTAATTTCAGGCACATGTAAAAGGGGAACCAGGGAAAATTTCTACTGCAGTTAATTCAATTGTATAGTTTTATTTTGCATCTATCGAATAGCACGTTTACATTACAGCGAAATGAAAAATTACTTTCGATTTTACGCAGCTTACTGGGAAAGCTATCCTTCACGCGTTGGACGACCAATACGTCCATTTCTACTTAACAATTAGGCGCGACAAATATTCGCTTCTGTTTTTTCTGTTCATCTTTGAAGTTATTCCAGGTGTACAGTAATAGTAGAGAAATAACAGATTGCCAGAGAGTTCACTGAAAATTTTTTTGGTTAGAAGTTATTGTTTTTCTATTTGGGACAGTGTTTGAGTCTCTGAAAGAAGAATTGCGATAGTTAACTAGAGGCTGCAACGCTTAGCTTCATTTAAATATAATTAACGAACAACCCTTTTTTCAATAGAAAAATCCCATTGTTGCTTAACATTACATTTTGTTTGTTCTGTCTTCGATGATGTCAATTATACGAAGTTCCGTGTTTATACATACAAGGTTTATTGTGAAATAAAGGAAGAGAAACTAGAATGTCATTATTGAAGATGTTTAACTATCTTATCTATAAGTTATTTAACTCCATCGTGAATTAAGAAATAACTGTTTTTCCTTATTTGCGCACGACATTAGTGTTTAATAAATGACGTGCTGGCATAAAAAAAAATTCTGTGAAATTTAATGGATTCTAGAATCGTTAATAAGATGTTTGATTAGCGATAATACGGAAAGTCATTAAAATTCATTTTAAAACCATTATACTCAATTAAAAATTTTATTTTGCAATAGAAAGATCTTAAAAACTTATTTCTGTTACTCAAACAAAAAATATTTAATTAAATTCTAACAAACAATTTCTCTTTGCAAAACCTTTTTCGTACTAGGATAGGAATGACTTGTTCTCGTTGGTGAAAAAATGAATAAATAATTATTATTCATTATTAATTATTGATATTTAATAATTTTGGTTTTTGTAAATGGAATATTTACCAGGAAATACAGCTGATGGCCCCATACGTTCAGAAAAAACGTGACCCATGCAGACCAAAAATACTATTAAAAAATACCCTTTATAGAGGTCAAAATATTATCCTTATTATTCCGGTCAATAATTTGAGTACCAATAAATCCAAAAAATGGCGTGTAAAACCTTCTGAATTTGAAAAATATTAATTCAACTTTTTTTATCGAATGGCACACGTTTAGGGGGTGCGTCTTCGAAAAAACACTGAGTTTTTAAAAATACAAATGGAAAATTACCCTCGATTTCACGCAGCTTACTTTAAAGAAAGCTATCCTTACTGCTTTGGACGACGAATACGTTGATTTCTACTTAACAATTACTCGCGAGAAAAATTCGCTTCTGTTTTTTCTGTGCATCTTTGAAGTTATTCCAGCTGTACAATCAGTTTTTGTTTTAGTCAGTTTTAATAAGTTTTAATTAGTATTAATCAGTTTTTGTCTGGTTTTGTATTAAAACCCGTTTTCAAAATTTTTCGGTTATCAGTGTTTTCTACAGTTAAAGAGAATAAAAAATTCTTTTCTGCTCTTGGCAGCAGTAGTTGTTCTGAATTCTGTAGGTAAGTAAAGCGTCATTCAGTAGTCTTGGGATTGATTTCAGGCACGTGTAAAAGTGAAACAAGAAAATATTTCTAATGCAGTCAAGTTGATTGTACAGTTTTGTTTTGAATCTATCGAATAGCACGTTTACATTACAAGGGAATGAAAAATTACCTTCGATTTTACGTAGCTTACTTGCAAAGCTATCCTTCACGCGTTGGACGACCAATACGTCCATTTCTACTCAACGATTACTCGCGACACAAATTCGCTTCAGTTTTTTCTGTGCATCTTTGAAGTTATTGCAGGTGTACAATCAGTTGTTTCTTCAGTCATTTTTAGTCACTTTTAATCAGTTTTAATCAGTTTTAATCAAAGTGAGTTTTTTTAAATACAAAAATATTTCGAAAGTTAAAAAACCCAATACCATGAATAAATGTTGTTACAAAATATTTGAATTACGGTAGATATTCTTAAAAATAATATAACTTTGGTAAAATTTTGTCGGATACAACAATCTAAATGTTTATAAATAATTGAGATGAAAAAATTCAAGATTTTGGTAGTTTTAAGCAGAAGAAAGACTCAATTTTTCAAATAATTATGTTTTTCAACTCAAATTAAAAAAAATATAATTAGCGTAAAAACTTGCAAAACCCAATTTGAATTTGAATTTCAAATCAATTAACCTAATATTGACGTCTAGGAACACATTTTATAATTTAAAATAAATAAATATTAAATGCCTAGTTCTCACATGTTTTTTTAAGGCATATTTTTTCTAATAGTCTCACAGATTGATTTGAAAAGCGGCTTCTCAAATTGGGATGCTAATTTAAAAATATTCAGTGTTCTATGCTTTTTCGGACTTTTTCAGATTTTGCAGGATTCAAAATTGATTTCATTACATAGTGAAATGGTTGAATTATAATTACGTATCAGTTTTCAATAATTAATTTTAAATGTTTTATTTTGACATTTTTAATTATGTTATTGTGTTAGTTCGAATTTTTTTTTTCAGTTTGGTAGATTTGAAATCAAACTTTATAATTTTAAAGAGATCTAATTAAAAAATATTTAGCCTCAAACGTTCCAATCAATTTTTTATTTAAATTTACTTTGCTTAAAGATTAGGGTGGCATGAAATTAAAAAAAAAAGTCTAGGCGTATCACCTAGAAATTTTTTTTCATCCACAAAATAGTGAATTATATAATAATTATAATAATTGACGCAATTTAATGAACGTCATTGTTTAGACAAATTATTATCTCTTATAACTATCTATTATTTTTGAAATAGTATTGTATTTTTTTCAAAGTGAATTATTTTAACTTTTTTGTCAATGTTTTGAAGATATCAATTTTTGGAAAAATTGCAGCTTTCTAGCATTATTCGGAAACAATATTATTGAAAATGATACTGAATTCTTTGAAAAAAAGTATGCTAACTTGAATTGATTATTAAGACACCGTAGTTCAAAAGTTCAAAATAATTCGAAAAATTCGGAAGAACTCGTGAATTTCTGAGTCTATCCTAAAAGGAAGTTGCTGAAAACAATGATAAATTGTTTAACCGATTATGATTGTTAACCTAAAATAATTATTATCGCACTTTGTGTGAAAAGTTGCAAAAAGTTGAAATATTCAGAAAAACGCAATTTCCCAACTCCATTCTCAGAGAAAACTGCTGAAAACTATGATGAAATATTTGAACAATTTCCGTCAACTTTAAGTTATCAGGACAAAGTGGACTTTTGTGTATGATGAACAATTCGTACTAGAAACACTTTTGAAAAATCAGAATTAGTGATATGCAAAAAGTAAGTTTTCATTTGTATTTTATTGCTACTTTTGATGAAAAAAATTGATTTTCTACTTGATTCAGCTGATATTGACGATTCAGAATAGAATTTTATTTGAAAACTCATCTTCATGATGAAATAAAGCAACTATTTTTTCAAAAATTAGATGCTCTTCCTTGGTTGATATATAAGCTGCTACATCCAATTATTCAAAAACTTGGTTGAAAGGTTATCTGCTTTGAACAAAGTTCCTGTTGCTTCCTCATAGAGGAAGCTTTGTAATGGTAACATTTTCCAAAATTTTTAAATTCATTTGAATGAACCTTCCCCAACTTAAAAATGTCTAATACAATGTTCTAAGCAATTATCCGGATGTGTGGATGTGTGGATGTCACGATTTTTTATGAACACGATAACTTGAAAACGTTCGCAGATAAATTGATGAAATTTGGAGGGCTTATTTTCCCGACTAATATCTTGAAACTGATAAAAGGATTTCTAAAAGTATTTGTTGCATTTTTTCTGAGCACTTAATAATATTTGAAAAATCGGTTTTTTATACTAAAACTTTTTTCATGGACATAATTCAAAGTTGATGCAAGAATATCAAAGATTCCTTGGTTCGAGACGAATCGATTGACCTATAATATTACTACATTTTATTGCAGATTAAGGAAGCTATGTTGATGCATAATATTTGAAAATACGGTTTTTCATAGTAAAACTTTTTTCTTCAATATAATTGAGAGTTGATGCAACAATATAAAATATTCCTTGCTTCGAGACGAATCGATTGACCTATAATATTAATATATTTAATTAAAGCGTAGGGAAGTTATGGTAATTTATATATTTTGAAAATCGGTTTTTTATAGTAAAACTTTTTTCATTAACATAATACAAAGTTGATGCAAAAACAGAAAATATGTGTTGATTCGAGACGAATCGATTGACCTATAATAATAATACATTTTATTGAATAGTAAGGAAGCTATGGCAATGCATAATATTTGAAAATACGTTTTTTCATAGTAAAAATTTTTTCTTCAATATAATTCAAATTTGATGCACGAATATAAAAGATTCCTTGGTTCGAGACGAATCGATTGACCTACAATATTAATGAATTTTATTGAAGAGTAGGGAAGTTATCGTAATTTATATATTTTTAAAATCGATTGTTATACTAAAAATGTTCTAATTCTCATAATTTAAAGTTGATGCGAGAATAGAAAAGTTGTGTTGATTCAAGACGAATCGATTGATCTATAGCATTGATATACATTTTATTGAAAAGTAAGGAAGCTATGGTTATGCATAATATTTGAAAACACGGTTTTTCATAATACAACTCTTTTCACTAACATAATTTACAGTTGATGCAAGAACGGAAAAGATTCCTTGATTCGAGAAAAATCGATTGATCTATAATATTAATACACTTTATTGAAGATTAAGGACGTTATGCTCATTTATAATATATGAATCATCTGTTTCTAACAGACAAACTTTTTTCATCGTCATAATTCAAAGTTGACGACGCATAAATAGAAAAGATTTTTTGATCATAAATTTTCAAATAGAATAATTCTGACAATTTAAAAAAAATCATAAAGCCGGCAAAGGGATAGGGTGCGACAGAACTTTTATCTTCCTTTTTCCAGCATCAAAATGAAGACTTTAGTTTGTCTATTATTGAAAAAAATAACTAATGCTTCCTCTATGAGGAAGCAAATACATTTGCTAATGGGAAGCAAAGTGATCGTGAAATGAGCACCATATAATTGTAAGTACAAACAAAGTGGAAACACTCGAGATCGAATTCACAGCTAGTTTGCTTCCTCACAGAAGAAGCCTTGTAATGGTGACATTTTCCAAAAATTTTATATTCATTTAATTAAACCTTAAATGAATATAAAAATTTTTAATTGAACCTTCCTCAATTTTGAAATGTCTAATATGTATAATTTATTACTTTAGTTAAAATTCATCCCTTTCATTAAATACTAATTATAGCGAAAGAGGAAATAACTATTATATTTTTGGTTGAAACTTGTCCTTCTTTTGAGTTGAAAATTTAATAGATTATTTCTGTGTAGACATTTTTTGTTTGTTTCATTTTTTAATTTGTTACGATTTGTCACATGACATTCCGGCAACTAAAAGTTCTCAGGACTACGGCTAGCGTCTGCGCCGTCGTCACCTCATCATGGCGAATCTTCTACTCGCCCCGAACCTCCTGCGCCGCCTAGTCGCAAGAACCTACCTCGAGGATCACGCATAATAAGAGGTGTTAAAATCCCTGAGGACTTTTATTTTAAACATGATAGAAGGGGTTATTTTGCACGATTAGTCTTATCTGTTGATGCAGTGGTAAACTATGAAGGAAAGATTGTTGGGATTTTTGTGGACGAGTGGGCATACGAGCTCTATGGAATATATCGACGATTTTCACCTCGACGAATTAAACTAAACCCGACTTGCATGCATGAAGATTTTAGACATTTCGATTACATCGATCCGGTATCTGATCGTGACTATCCCGAATTTCAGGACTTTGAAAGACCGGAACAAATAGTCATAGGATCTCTTGAAGAATGTGAGTAATAGTTAATCAACGAAATATATCATTTCCGACCTTTCAACTGGCAAGATTACCAAAATTTATAAAAAATGCGAATTAGTCTAAGACATTTCGGAATATCAAAAAAATTCAAAATTAATTTAAAAGTTGAAAATATTTTTAAAGTTTTTAAAAATGTACATTTCTGAATATTTCTAAAAAGAATTTCTAACTTCTTAAGGATTTTGAATGGATTCACGATAATAAAAAAAATTTCTTAGAACTCATGGGAAAATTTGAACTGATTTTTTATTTTGAAGAAGTAATTTTGAGAGAACATTTAAAAGCATTTTAAAAGATGACAACAGGTTTTGAAACATTACAAAAAATTTCTAAAATCTTGATAACAGATTCTGGAAAATTTCAAAGCTATTTTTGTAATTTTTCAGAATTTTGAGAAAATTTGTGGAAAAATTGAAATAACTCTTAAGGATATTTAGAAGGTTTAAAAGTTTTTGAAATAGTTGAAAAAGTAATTCAAAATTTGTAAAATTTCAAACGAAATGTAAATTTTTGAGTATTTCGAAAAAAATGTTGAAGCTTTTTAAGAATTTTAAAAGGCTTCACGAAAATAAAAAAAAACCTTCTTAAAATTCCTGGCAAAATTACAACTGAATTTTTATTTTGAAAATACATGTTAAGAGAAAATTAAAAAATATTTCAACATTTTTAAAATAATTTCGGAAAATTTCAAAAATTCTTTCATTAGCTAAATTAAAAAATTATGAAAAAATTGTCTGCGTCTATTCGTCCCGAAAATTCGGGACAACTAGCCAAAGCTTTTGGAAAATATTTGACTAATCATCCCGAATTTCGGGACGACGAGACACTGCGAAAAAAATTGTATAAGAAATTTCAAAAGGTTTCAAGATAATACAAAATATTTCTCATAATTCATAGGGTAATTTAAACTGATTTCTTATTTTGAAAAATTAATTTTCAGATCCTATTTAAACAATATTTTACCATTTTGAAAGATTTCCAAAATTGTCAAAACAGAATCCGGAAGATTTGAAGGCAAGTTTTTAAATTTTTCAGAATTTCAAGAAAAATTGTGGAGGAATTCGAAAAATTTTAAAAGATATTTAGAAGGTTTAAAAGTTTTAAAAATTGTAAATGAATGATTTTCATATTTTCAATTTGTTCGACAATTTGAAAAAAAATGTAATTGGAAGATTTTCAAAAAAATTACGAATCTTTTTAACAAGTTTGAGAGGTTTCAGTAAAATAAAAAATTTTCTTGAGATTCATGGGAAAATTTCTAATTACTTTTTAAAGAAAATATCAAAAAGTTTCAAAATATTATTATAATTTCAAAAGATTTCTACCAATTTTGAAAGTATCTGGAAGTTTTAAGGGAAATTTTTATCATTTTTAAAGGTTTTTCAAAATTTTAGGAATATTTCGAGTCAGTTTGATATTTCTAGAGTTTAACATTTTTTTGGATATTGGTTTAGAATTCATGAGAAAATTTGAACTTGTTTTTCTGTTTTGAAAAATTAATTTTAAGAAAATATTTTAAGAAATTTTGATAGATGACAAAATTTTTCAAAAGATTGCAAAAGATTTCTCAATTATTCATGACAGATTCTGGAAGACTTTGAGGCAATTTGCGTAATTTTTCAGAATTTGATGAAAATTTTTGAAAAAATTCAAATAATTTCAAAATATAAGATAATTTGGAAATATTTCAGAAAATTTAAAATAAACTGTAAATAGAAAGAAAACAAAGAAACTTATTCAATATTCATGGGATAATTTTAACTGATTTCTTATTTTGAAAAATTAATTTTAAGATAGCATTACACAAAAACTTTCAGCATTTCAATACATTTCCAAAATATTTTTGAAACAGAATCTGAAAGATTTGAAGGCAAGTTCTCTAATTTTTCAGAATTTCAAGAAAAATTTGGAAAGAATTCGAAGAATTTCGAAAGATATTGAAAGGTTTGGAAATTTTTAGAATGTTTTGAAAATGAGTTTAAGTTTGGAAAGATTTCCAAAAATTTTAAACAGAAAATGTAAATTTTGATAGATTTCGAAAAGAATTTCGAAGCTGTTTAAGAAGTTTGAGAGGTTTCAAAAAAATAAAAGATTTCTTGAAATTCGAGTTAGTTACTCCTTTTCTCACCGAACGAGTCATGCCTACCCCGAAAGGGAAATGGCCTAATGCTATAATAATAAAAAAATCTTAGACATTCCTATTTGTTCTTTCAGTTATAAGCCTGGACCTAGGTGTTGCTTGCACCCACAATTCTGAAGCGCAAGAATGGTTCGGAGACCTAGCTGAAGGATCACACATAGTACCTAATGTCGAATTTCCTGAAGGCTTTTTCTTTAAACTTGGCCGTCAAGATAATAGTCCAAGACGATCACTAGGAGGCCATGTCTGTGAAGCAGTAGTAGATCCGTTCAAAAATATTGTTGGAATTTTTCTGAGTTCGTCTGAACACAGGATTTTGGGAATATATAATGGAGAAACAGGAGGACGGGTTAAACTAATCCATTATGGCATGGAACACCAATATGTAGAAACCATGAATGAGAAAACAGAGCTGAATGCATATCTCGAATTTATGCCATATAAAAAACCTATGAGAATTTACAGAGAATCTCTTGCAGCATGTGGCTAATTATAGTCGAGCAAAGAAATCAATCATATCGAACCACAAAGAAATACATTCCAGCTTTTTCTTTATTTGATGTTATATTAAATTGGATACTGTTACTGGCTTTGTATTTTTTAAATAAATGATAATCATTATCCTTAATAAATTAGTGCGTCGATCATTATGATTTATGTTCCTATTTATCCTAATTTGAGAAATAAGTGTAATTAAATACTTAGATCAAATACATACATAAAAAATATCGAGTGCAAGAGGCGCTAAAAGCAGGCAATTGTAACTGTTGTAGAGTTTACAGAATAGTTTGAAAAAAATGGTTGAAAATTTAAGCCAAAAAGACACACGGCGGGCCCTGAAGAAATCATAAAATCAAATGTTTGTAAAACTATATACTTATTGTTATTAACACATTTTATTTTCTAAAAACTAATTTCAATGAAGTTCCATGTATGTTTAATTCATTATTCAGTATTCATTATTACTTTGTTCTTTTCTGCTTCCTCATAGAGGAAGCTTTCTAATGATAGCATTTTCCAAAAAGTTTACATTCATTTAATTAAACTTTCCTCAATTAAAAAATGTCTAATACAATTTTCTAAGCCATTGTCTGGATGTGTGTGTGGATGTGTGTGCGGATGTGATTTTGTGAATGTGTGCGTAGGTGTGGATGTCACACTTTTTTGTGAACACGATAACTAGAAAACGGTCGCAGATAAATTGATGAAATTCGGAGGGCTTATTTTTCCTACTACTATCCTGAAATTGACCAAAGGATTTTTAAAAATATTTATTGCATTTTTTTTAGCACTCAATAGTATTCTAAAAATCGGTTTTTTATAGTTAACCGTTTTTCATTAACATAATCCAAAATTGATGCAAGACTATAAAAGATTCCATGGTTTGAGATAAATCGATTGACGTACAATGTTGATACATATTATCAAAAGAGTAGGGAAGTTATGGTAATTTACATATTTTGAAAATCGGTTTTTTTATAGTAAAACTTTTTTCATGCGCATAATGTAAAGTTGATGCAAGAATATAAATATTCGTTGGTTCGAGACGAATCGATTTGACATATAAGAATTATACATTTTATCAAAGATTAGAGAAGTTACTGTAATTTATATATTTTTAAAATCGATTTTTATAGTAAAAATTTTCTCATTCTCATAATTGATCAATGATACTTGAAAAATCGGTTTTTCATATTAAAACCATTTTCATTAGCATAATTCAAAGTGGATGCAACAATATAGAAGATTCCTTGGTTCGAGACGAATTGATTGACCTATAATATTAATGCATTTTAACAAATAGTAGGGAAGTTATGGTAAATTATATATTTTGAAAATCGGTTTTTTGTAGTAAAACTTTTTTAATTAACATAATTCAAAGTTGAGGCAAGAACAGAAAAGATATTTTGATTCGAGACAAATCAATTGACCTATAATAATAATATATTTTATTGAAGAGTAAGGAAGCTATGGTAATAAAAAATATTTCAAAATTCGGTTTTTTCTAGTAACACTTTTTTCTTCAACATAATTGAGAGTTGATGCAGGAATATAAAAGATTTCTTGGTTCGAGACGAATCGATTGACTTACAATATTAATACAATTCATTAAAGACTAGGGAAGTTATGGTATTTTATATATTTTTAAAATCGATTTTTATTGTAAAAATCTTCTCATTCTCATAATTTTAAGTTGATGCGAGAATATAAAAGATTCCTTGGTTCAAAACCAATTGATTGACCTATAATATTAATAGATTTTATTAAATAGTAGGGAAGTTATGGTTATTCATATATTTTGAAAATCGGGTTTTTATAGTGAAACTTTCGTAATCAACATAATTCAAAGTTGATGCAAGAACAGAAAACATGTATTGATTCGACAAGAATCAATTGACCTATAATATTAATAGATTTAATTGAAGAGTGATGAAGCTATGGTAATGCATAATATTTAAAAATACGGTTATTCATAGTAAAACTTTTTTCTTCGACATAATTCAAAGTTGATGCAAGAATATATATAAAACATTCCTTGGTTCACGACGAATCGATTGACATTAATACATTTTATTAAAGAGTAGGGAAGTTATGGTATTTTCTTTATTTTTAAAATACATTTTTATAGTAAAAATTTCACCATTCTCATAATTCAAACTTGATGCGAGAATAGAACAGCTGTGTTGGTTCAAGATGAATCGATTGTCCCTTCACGCTGCGGACCGATAGTAAACCATTAACCTGGCTAGAGCGCCAGAAAGACACGCGAGACAAGCTCACGCGCTGGGACCTGTTCATCAGCAGGTTTCCACGCACGATCGAGCATGTACCAGGCAAAAACAATGAGCTGCCCGACGCCTTATCTCGCCACCCGAACCCTGACGAGCTGCCTCCCGCAGAGCCTGACGTGGTAGCCATGATACCCCCTACCGCCAGCAGCACGGATAACTCACCGCCGATACCGGTTCTCAGCGCACTGTCACGACCGCCTGTCTTCAATGAAATCGTGGACGCACAGCAGGAGGATACCACGATAACCCGTGATGCCATCCGTTGCCGCACCCTGCAGGGAGCCGGAAATCTCACCCCGGAAGACACAACTTTCCTCAATGAGAATAAATTGACGGAAAAAGGTTTTGGCGGTTAGATGATGATCAAGAAAAGTGGAGGCTACAAGTTCCAGTCAGCATGCGGATTCGGGTAATTTGGGAGTACCATGACGCCGCACTCGCGGGTCACCCGGGTACAGACGAGACCATACGCTCGATAAGAGAGCTCTTTTCCTGGCCCGGGATGAACAGGGAGATACGGCGGTACGTATCCGGCTGCCATTTGTGCATATGCTGCAAGCCGGTACGTGGACGCCAGCCTGACAATCAACGCCCTCGCCCTTCCGACGGACATGGGATACGGTCGCCGTCGACCTCATGGGGCCGTATCCCCGCACTAACCAGGGAAACAACTTTTTTTTAGTTTTCACCGACCTATTTACCCGCTGGGTAGAGGCGTTCCCTCTACGGGCATCCGATGCCCCTAAACTCATCAAGAAACTCGAAGAGGAAGTCTTTAGCCGTACGGTTATCCTCGACGAGTTCTTAGTGATAATAGCCCGCAGTTTACCGGCCACGCCTGGGCCGAGGGCAGTCAGAGGTGGGGTTGCAAGTTGTGTACCACGCCGGTCTACCAGACACGCGCAAACCCCACCGAACGCCGAAACCAAAAACTCAAGAAAGAGTTAGGACTACGCTTGCAGCAGGGCAACCATAGAACCAGGGACAGGCATTTACCGGATCTGCTTTTCGGTTTATGAAGGAAGCGCAACGCAGCGACGGGAGTGGGTCCATATCATCTCACATGCGGCAAGTCACACCTGTGGCATCTCTACCTAGCGGCATCTCTCACCAGTGGAAAGGGGACCAATATTATTTCTGTGGCTAGTCACAGGGGTGACTTCCCGTCCCCACGAGACAATGGAAAAGGGGTAGGGGTTTGACCAACATTATTTCTTTGGCCAGTCACAGGGGTGCGGTGAGAGATGCCGCAAAATGTCAATTTTACTGTGAAAAATGCCGCGCGGGAGAGAAGCCGCTAGATAGAGATGCCGCAGTTGTGACATGCCGCAGAGAGACTTGCCGCATTTGAGACGATATGTGCCCGAAGGGAGTCACTCCCAGCTATCTTCTGATGGGCAAGACGATTCTCCGCCCAGGAGAGTGGAACCTCGAACACGTTCCCGATGAACCTCAACCGACTGAAGACCGGCACGATCGAGTCAACAGGCAGCATCTGATCTGTCTCCGGAAAGTAAATAAACACAGCATTCAAAGAATACAACATAGTAGTTTCTCCCTTCGTGGGACTTCTCTCATCGATCATCTCCAACCAAGGATCCTTTCTCCTTATCGAATTTCCTTTCTCCATTTTTCAAGTTATCTCCTCCTCTACCACAGCCTTTCGTCATACACCTCAAGTTTTTCCCAACGTATAGTGATTTCTGAACTCTCTCTCTCCTACCATCCGCGTAGTGAAATTGTTTCGGTGGACCTCGCTATCTGTTCTCTCTTGTGCAGTGTGTAAATTGTGAACGATATTGAATCCGGGAGCACGCGTGAATAATCATTTTATTTTTGGAATCCATAATCCTTTCGGCATGCGGCCAACTTTCTACTGAAATGCGGCCTTCTCTCTACGGGACTCAACCTTTTTCAAGGAGTACGAGGCCAATTTCTACTGAAAGCGGCCTTCTGCCTCTTGCAGGGGGTTGAAATTAACTTCTGTCTACGGACTCAACCTTTTGCAAGTAGTACGAGGCCAATTCCTACTAAAAGCGGCCTTCTGCCTCTTGCAGGGGGTTAAAATTAATTTCAGCCGTTATCTTAAGTAACGCGAGGCCCAACTCTACTCAGGCAGGCCTTCCGCTGCGAGAGATGAGGGACTCTGCCTTGATTCAAATTCACAACTAATATAATCATCTGTCAATTTCACGGCTCTTTGCACGCTCCTCAGCTTCAGTATCAACTCTTTTTCTTGTTCGTCGTTCCGGTCTCGAGTGTCCGGCCGTGTCAGTTCGTAGCGTGCCTGTCATAAACAAACCCTTTGATGACAGGGGAAGACAAAAGAGCACGCCCGAACCAGAGGACCAGGAAGCTACGGTTCGAACGGGCTCGGGGTCCGCCGCGTCAAGATCCAGAATATGATCCGGCTGTGCCTGAACTTTTTCCGGACGGGATAAGACCCCTCGTTTTGATTCTTCGAGGACGACCGGTCACACGAGACCCGCGTCGAAGGCCGACGGCACGTTCGACGGCTCTCTCTCTGCCGCTGCCAGGTTTCCACACCGAACTACGACTCGCCTTTTCGCCCGCAAATCTCGTGCGGAAATTTGCTTCAGTCGAGAGCTCTTCATCGGGTGAATCTTCACGACGCGCACCGCCTCGTCCTCTGGTGCTCAGCGTGCCGCCTACACAACGGTTGCCTTCTCCACGACAGATCTTCCGGGCTTTCGAGCCTCCTCGAGTACCATCTCCCCAGTTCCAGTCACTGAAACCGGCCACCAGTATTTCAACAGCAGCACCTCCGACGAGTACATCTTCGCCTCAACCGGGCCCTTCCGCAGCCTCATTAGGGCCACCAGTTTTTATCGGGAACGCCAGCTCCTCCGCTGACGTCACCCCGGTCAGGCCTGTGTATCTCCTACCATAGGCCTCCGGGTCACCTCCTCTCCTTACCTCTCCTCACGCTTCCTACCCCCCCCCCCCCCCCCACACACACAAGGTGATGGGGGGAGCCGCTTGTCGCCCACGTCTTCTTCTCTCTCTCTCCCCCTCCATGGACGGATTGACCGCCTGGAGAAGATTGATCAAGAGAGACATCAAGCGGGTACAGCTGCCGCCGCCCGTTTCTCAGCGAAATATCCCGAAGCGCATGACCGGTCTCGACCGGTGGCTCGCCAACAAGAACGCCGCCTCTCAGACGCCCCGGCCTGCTAGTTCCTAGGCCCATTTCTCTTCTTCTTTCGTCGCTTACCTCCCCCACCCCCTCATCTTTTCCTGCCCATCGCAATTTCCTCTCTCCCCTTTTCCGTTCTCACGCAACGAGGGCAAATTATCCGGTCGTATCGACCAATACAACCGTGAATCAAAGGTGGCATACATCGCCCCCCCCCCACGAACACTTAGAGCATATCCCCCCCCCACATAAGTTTGACACATAAGTGGGCAGATATCATACTGGCATCTTAAAAAGCGCCTTTTTAACCAAAAAAATATGCAATTTTCACCAAAAAAAGAATGAATTTGCAACAAAAAAGTTGAATTTTTAACAACAAAATATTAATTTTCTATAAAAAGATAGCCAAGAAATTTGAATTTTCAACTGAAAAAGATGAATTTTCAGCCAAAAGAGTTGAATTCGTAACAAAAAAAGTTGAGTTCTTAAGCTGATAAATAGAATTTTTTAGAAAAAATTTGACTTTCAATTCCAAAAATATATCTTTTGACAAAAATATTTACATTTTCTACCAAGCGATACGACTTCGTATGAAAATAACTGAATTTTCAACCAAAGAATAAAATTTTTATTCAGAAAGTTGGATTCGGAACAAAAAATATGTAATATAATCATATGATATAATAAAATAATATATATAATAATGTCAACAAAAAGAATTATCTTTGAACCAAAAAATAGTTAGAAAGGGGGGAACAGGGGAAAGATATTGAACTCTGATATTGAATATCTTTTCCATACCTTTAATTTTTTATACGTAAAACGGCTTTATCTAACCTATGGCATTAGAATAATTATAATTTCGTAAAAGTCTTGTCTGAAAAATATCTATCAAAGTGAGATTTTAATTTATGTCTCTTTAAACATTGATTTCTGTAAGCTTCTCAAGGTGAAATAATATCAATACACGTGTCTAAAAAATAACGTCTTTCTTCAAAACGCATGAGATAGAAAGTATCAATTTTTCTATTCAAATAAAACAAAAGAAAAATAATAATGAAGAACATGAGTTTAGATTAAAGTGAAATTTCCATCGGAAGAAGAGAACATTCCGAAAAGCCAAGAAATTTCCCTGAATCAAAGAAACATTTTTTTGAATGTTTATACAGATTCTGACTTCTCAAGGTAAAATAATAATACACGCGCGAGAAATTAAGAAATGAATAAATAAGGTGATGCTGACTAACAATTTTTATCTCCCTAAGCCCCGTGATAAAAGCCTTCTACGATCTATGCTCGGGAAGTGGAAAACACAAATATCCCAAAATAGTATATATAGACTCACGAAACATCAGAATATTCTTCAGTTTTTGTTTCAAAATCGTTTTCAAAATTTTTCAATGATCAGTGTTTTCTACGATTGAAGAAAATGAAAATCGCTGCTCTGCTCTTGACCGCAGTAGTTGTTCTGAATTCTGTTGGTATGTAAAGGGTGATTCAGTAGTCTTTGGATGCAGCTGCTTATATTGTATGATTTCATTTTGAATCTATCGAATAGTACGTTTAAATTAAAGCGTAATGAAAAATTAGTCTGGATTTTAAGCAGCTTACTTGGAACGCTATCCTTCACGCGTTGGACGACCAATACGTCCATTTCTACTTAACAATTAATCGCGACAAATATTCACTTCTGTTTTCCCTGTGCATCTTTCAAGTTATTCCAGGTGTATAGTCAACCGAAACATTAAACAAACGACAATAGGGCTAGTTAACTAGAGGCTAACCTCAGTGAGCAGAAAAATAATTTTTTTTTCCTGTTCTAGGAACTATGTAGCATTAATGGTACTATCTCCATGCATTGCTTGTTCTGTCTACGATGATGTCAAACATACGAAGATCCGGGTTTATACATAAATGGACAAAAACTAGAATTTCATTATTGAAGATGTTCAACTATCTTATCTATAAGTTATTTCACTTCATCGTGAATTAAGAAATAATTATTTTTCCTGATCAGCGCACGATATTAGTGTCTAATAAATGACGTGCTAGCATAAAGAAAAATTCTCTGAAATTTAATGGATTTTAGAATTGTTAATAAGATGTTTGATTAGCGATAATACCGAAAATCATCAAAAATAAACTATTCTATTTCTTGTTGAATCTTGTCCTTTTTAATTGAAAATTCAATAGAATAGATCAATTAAAATAAATTGCTTAATCAGTGAGTAAAAGTAACTGGATTGCAAAGTCAGTTTTGACGGATTTGTCGGTCGCGAAATCTGTTACAGGTGTAGACATTTTTTGTTTGTTTCATTGTATAATTTGTTACGATTTGTCACATGATATTTCGGCAACTAAAAGTTTTCAGGACTACGCCTAGCGACTAGATGTTTTACGATTATTTGCCCCGCGACCAGTTGTCCGACGACTGGTCGCCGGCGACCGCATATCACGTACCGTTCGACAATCGCGAAATCTGTTTTATTCGAGTCAGTCAAAATTGACTTCAAGCACTGAACTACTAGTTCCATTAGTGAAATTTTCATCAATTTGGGTATGAAGAATTAAATATTCATTGATTTCTATTTGTTCTTCCAGATATAAGTTTGCAGGGCAACTGGGCTTCTTTCAACCGCCCTCCTCCTGATCGCGGCGAGTCTTCTCGTCGCGGCGAACGTCCCAAACGCCGCAAAGCTCATTCGCTGTCTAATCCGCAGGAGACACTGTCTCGACGGTCTCAGCCGGCGTCTGTGCCGTCGACGCCTTATCATGGCGAATCTTCTACTCGCCCCGAACCTCCTGCGCCGCCTAGTCGCAAGAACCTACCTCGAGGATCACGCATAATAAGAGGTGTTAAAATCCCTGAGGACTTTTATTTTAAACATGATAGAAGGGGTCATTTTGCACGATTAGTCTTATCTGTTGATGCAGTGGTAAACTATGAAGGAAAGATTGTTGGGATTTTTGTGGACGAGTGGGCATACGAGCTCTATGGAATATATCGACGATTTTCACCTCGACGAATTAAACTAAACCCGACTTGCATGCATGAAGATTTTAGACATTTCGATTACATCGATCCGGTATCTGATCGTGACTATCCCGAATTTCAGGACTTCGAAAGACCGGAAGAAATAGTCATAGGATCTCTTGAAGAATGTGAGTAATAGTTAATCAACGAAATATATCATTTCCGACCTTTCAACTGGCAAGATTACCAAAATTTATAAAAAATGCGAATTAGTCTAAGACATTTCGGAATATCAAAAAAATTCAAAATTAATTTAAAAGTTGAAAATATTTTTAAAGTTTTTAAAAATGTACATTTCTGAATATTTCAAAAAAGAATTTCTAACTTCTCAAGGATTTTGAATGGATTCACGATAATTAAAAAAAATTTCTTAGAACTCATGGGAAAATTGGACCTGAATTTTTATTTTGAAGAAGTAATTTTGAGAGAACATTTAAAAGAATTTTAAAAGATGACAACAAATTTTGAAAGATTACAAAAGATTTCTAAAATCTTGATAACAGATTCTGGAAAATTTCAAAGCTATTTTTGTAATTTTTCAGAATTTTGAGAAAATTTGTGGAAAAATTGGAATAATTCTTAAAGATATTTAGAAGGTTTGAAAGTTTTTGAAATAATTGAAGAAGTAATTCAAAATTTAAAAAATTTCAAACGATTCTGTTTCCACAATATTTTGGAAGAAGTAAATTTTTGAGTATTTCGAAAGAATTGTTGAATCTTTTTAAGAATTTTAAAAGGCTTCACGAAAATAAAAAAAAACCTTCTTGAAATTCCTGGCGAAATTTAAACTGAATTTTTATTTTGAAAATACATGTTAAGAGAAAATTGACAAATGTTTCAAAATTTTTAAAACAATTTGGGAAAATTCCAAAAAATCTTTCCATTAGCTGGATTAAAAAATTATAAAAAAATTGGCTGCGTCTAGTCGTCCCGAAAATTCTGGACGACTAGCCAAAGCTTTTGAAAAATATTAGACTAGTCATCCCGAATTTCGGGACGACGAGACACTGCGAAAAAAATTATATAAGAAATTTCAAAAGGTTTCACTATAATACAAAATATTTCTCATAATTCATAGGGTAATTTAAACTGATTTCTTATTTTGAAAAATTAATTTTTAGATAATATTTAAACAATATTTTACCATTTTGAAAGATTTCCAAAATTGTCAAAACAGAATCCGGATGATTTGAAGGCAAGTTTTTAAATTTTTCAGAATTTCAAGAAAAATTTTGGAGGAATTCGAAAAATTTTAAAAGATATTTAGAAGGTTTAAAAGTTTTAAAAATTGTAAATGAATGATTTTCATATTTTCAATTTGTTTGAAAATTTGCAAAAAATGTAATTGGAAGATTTTCAAAAAAATTACGAATCTCTTTAACAAGTTTGAGAGGTTTCAATAAAATAAAAAAATTTTTTGAGATTCATGGGAAAATTTCTAATTAATTTTTATTTTAAAAAATTACTTTTTAAAGAAAATATCAAAAAGTTTCAAAATATTATCATAATTTCAAAAGATTTCTACAAATTTCGAAAGTATCTGGAAGTTTTAAGGGAAATTTTTATCATTTTTAAAGGTTGTTCAAAATTTTAGGAATATTTCGAGTCAGTTTGATATTTCTAGAGTTTAAAATTTTTTTGGATATTGGTTTAGAATTCATGAGAAAATTAGAACTGGTTTTTCTATTTTGAAAAATTAATTTTAAGAAAATATTTTAAAACATTTTGAAAGATGACAAAATTTTTCAAAAGATGACAAAAGATTTCTCAATTCTTCATGACAGATTCTGGAAGACTTTGAGGCAATTTGCGTAATTTTTCAGAATTTGAAGAAAATTTTTGAAAAAATTCAAATAATTTCAAAATATAAGATAATTTGGAAATATTTCAGAAAATTTAAAATAAAATTTAAATAGAAAGAAAATAAAGAAACTTAATAAATATTCATGGGATAATTTAAACTGATTTTTTATTTTGAAAAATTAATTTTAAGATAGCATTACACAAAAACTTTCAGCATTTCAAAACATTTCCAGAATATTTTTGAAACAGAATCTGAAAGATTTGAAGGCAAGCTCTCTAATTTTTCAGAATTTCAAGAAAAATTTGGGAAGAATTCGAAGAATTTCGAAAGATATTGAAAGGTTTGGAAATTTTTAGAATGTTTTGAAAATGATTTTAAGTTTGGAAAGATTTCCAAAAATTTTAAACAGAAAATGTAAATTTTGGTAGATTTCAAAAAGAATTTCGAACCTGTTTAAGAAGTTTGAGAGGTTTCAAAAAAATAAAAGATTTCTTGAAATTTGTGACACAATTTTTAATGACTTTTTATTTTGAAAAATCAATTTTCATAAAATATTCAAAAAGACTTTGAAACATTTCAAGAGATTTTCAAAAATGTCGAAAAAAATCTGGAAGATTTGAGGGCAAATTTGAGGTCCAAATTTTAGGAATAATTCGAGTCAGTTACTCCTTTTTTCACCGAACGAGTCATGCCTACCTAGTGATGCATTCGAGACGATTTCGAGAACATTCGAGATTTTCCTGAAACATGTTGTATGCCAACAGCCATACCACGCTGAAAAAACCAGTTCTCGTCAGAGCACTGAAGTTAAGCAGCGTTGGGCGCGGTTAGTACTTGGATGGGTGACCATTCAAGAATACTGAGTGTTGTTGGCACATCGTTGGTTCACCTGAACATGTTTCAAGAATATCTCGGATTTTCTCGAAATCGTCTCGAATGCAGCACTATGCCTACCCCGAAAGGGAAATGGCTTAATGCTATAATAATAAAAAAATCTTACACATTCCTATTTGTTCTTTCAGTTATAAGCCTGGACCTAGGTGTTGCTTGCACCCACAATTCTGAAGCGCAAGAATGGTTCGGAGACCTAGCTGAAGGATCACACATAGTACGGAATGTCGAATTTCCTGAAGGCTTTTTCTTTAAACTTGGCCGTCAAGATAATAGTCCAAGACGATCACTAGGAGGCCATGTCTGTGAAGCAGTGGTAGATCCGTTCAAAAATATTGTTGGAATTTTTCTGAGTTCGTCTGAACACAGGATTTTGGGAATATATAATGGAGAAACAGGAGGACGGGTTAAACTAATCCATTATGGCACGGAACACCAATATGTAGAAACCATGAATGAGAAAACAGAGTTGAATGCATATCTCGAATTTATGTCATATAAAAAACCTATGAGAATTTACAGAGAATCTCTTGCAGCATGTGGCTAATTGTAGTCGAGCAAAGAAATCAATCATATCGAACCACAAAGAAATACATTCCAGCTTTTTCTTTATTTGATGTTATATTAAATTGGATACTGTTACTGGCTTTGTATTTTTTAAATAAATGATAATCATTATCCTATCACGCCTACCCTGAAAGGGGAATGGCTTAATGGTATACATTATCCTTAATAAATTAGTGCGTCGATCATTCTGATTTATGTTCCTATTTATCTTAATTTGAGAAATAAGTGTAATTAAATACTTAGATCAAATACATACATAAAAAATATCCAGTGCAAGAGGCGCTGAAGGCAGGCAGTTGCAACTGTTGTAGAGTTTACAGAACAGTTTGAAAAAAATTGTTGAAAATTGAAGCCAAAAAGACACACGGCGGGCCCTGAAGAAATCATAAAATGAAATGTTTGTAAAATTATATACTTATTGTTATTAACACATTTTATTTTCTAAAAACTAATTTCAATGAAGTGCCATGTATGTTTAATTCATTATTCAGTATTCATTATTACTTTGTTCTTTTCTGCTTCCTCATAGAGGAAGCTTTTTAATGGTAGCATTTTCCAAAATGTTTAAATTCATTGAATTAAACCTTCCTCAATTTAAAAATGTCTAATACAATGTTCTAAGCAATTGCCTGGATGTGTGTTTGTAGATGTGATTTTGTGGATGTGTACGTGTGTGTGGATGTCACACTTTTTTGTGAACACGATAACTAGAAAACGGTTGCAGATTAATCGATAAAAGTTGGTTTTTTATAGTCAACCGTTTTTCATTAGCATAATTCAAAGTTGATGCAAGACTATAAAAGATTCCTTGGTTCGAGATAAATCGATTGACCTATGATATTAATTAATTTTATTAAGGAGTAGGGAAGTTATGGTAATTTACATATTTTGAAAATCGGCTTTTCATAGTAAATTTTTTTTCATCAACATAATTCAAAGTTGATGCAAGAATGGAAAAGATTCCTTGATTCGAGGCAAATCGATTGATCTATACTATTAATACACTTTATTGAAGATTAAAGAAGTCATCTTCATTTATAATATTTGAATCATCTGTTTTGAACAGAAAAACTTTTTTCATCGACATAATTCAAAGTTGATGCATGAATAGGAAAGACTTTTCGATCATACAAACAGAATAATTCAGACAATTTTTGTAAATAAATCATAAAGCTGGGAAAGTGATACTGTGCACAAAATAATTTATCTTCAGAGAGTATTTTGAATATGAATTTTTAAGATTTTACTAAGTGTAAAAAATACAAATTCAGAGAAAACCAAATAGTACAATTTTTTAGTTTTGCCAAATAATTCTAAAATGTAACCAAAGGTAATAAATGATACCAATTTTAATGACATTGGGATTTAATTTCCAACGAAATATTTATATTTTCAAGCAACGACAAATGTTCAACTGACCAGTTCCATTTTTAACCAATAAAGAATTTATTTCTATCAACAAAGATGAACTTTGTAACCAAAACGACAAAATTGCGCAAAACAGTTAAATTTGAACAAAAATAAATTTTTTCGTGAAGGTACCAACAAATTTTAACCAAATTGTTGAATTCTCAAGCTTGAAAGACAAATTTTCTACAAAATAGTTGAATGTTAATAAAACTTAATTTTCAGCCAAAGAAATAAACTTCAAACTGAAATGAGGACAATTTAATCAAAAAAATTGAATTTTTATAGAATAGTACAACTTTAACCAGGAAAGATGAATTTTCAACGTTCAAATATGAATTTTTGATACAAAAAAGTTTATTTTTAAGAAAATAATTCAATTTGCAACAGAATCGTTGAATTTTTACCTACATTTTTTAACTTTGAAACATTCAATTCTGTCGTCATTTTTGCGAATAATGCATTTATTCGTTATACAGCGCAATCAAATGTTTATCCAAAATTTAATAAATTCACTTCGGTTTTGGCATGCTTGTAATTGGTGCTCATGATCTATATGAATCTGCTTTCTTAATAACGAAAACAATTTGTAATAAAGTAGTATAATTTTCAATAAAAAATTATCAGTTTCGAGTCAAAAATAGGATAGCTAAATTTCGTGTTGATTAAAACCAATTCCAAAAAAATCTTAAACCAATGAGATGAATTTATAACAAACTAGTTCAACTTTCTACCAACTAGTTGAATTTTCAACCAAAAGAATGACTTTGAAAAAAATAGTTTCGCAAATAACTGGATGGTTTGTGTAATTTAACAGAAACTTATCATAAATCGCGGCTAAAGTCACCGGAAATTGTCAAAAATTTTCGACAATTTTTCAATTTAACTTTTGGTTCGGTTTGAGTTTTGGGGCAAAAATAGATTTAACAATAAGATTCGCACTACTTACTCACACGTAATACGATGCGTAGCAAATGAGTGTACTGTGAAAGCTTTGGCTTACCTGAAACAAAAAAGAAAAATTTGCATTAGACAAATTGCGCTTTTTAATTTTCTTGAATCACAGGCACATGTCTGCCACAGCTCAGTGCATCTCAAAAAAGTAGAAGAAGTTCATAATTCTGAAAACAAAAAGAAGGCCTGTGATGTCAATACGGTTATATAATGAAAAATTGCATAGGCCATGTGCAAAATCATCGATATATAGAATAGAACAAGTATTAGCTCGCCAGCATCGACTGGTCTTAAGAAATTGTATCAGTCCAGTAAAAACACCACAAGGCTATGGAAAAAGGTTAATCAGAACTTCATATAACACGGGCCGAAATAAGTATCTTTAAAATAATTTGGGTTCCAACTTGGTAACATGGACTAGTTTCACAACACTACGTGAATCACTTAAAGACTTCGGAAGGCTACGCTAAAGGTGAATTAGACTATTCATTTGCCCCCACTTGTAGTTATTTACTACAAGTTATCAACCTAGAAACACTACCCGAATCGGGTAGTGTCACGCCTACCCCGAAAGGGAAATGGCTTAATGGTATATATATATATATAAGACACGCGCCAAACTAGATACTTTGGACTAGAAAACGGAGATCCAGGAACTTATTGAAATATTTTGGAGTTGGAAACAGAGATCCAGGAACTTACTGAAATACTTTGGAGTTAGAAACGGGTATCCAGGATCTCATTAAAATACTTTGGAGTTGGAAACAGGGATCCAGAAAATTATTCAAATACTCTGGAGT
>CAKNYM010050092.1:172081-183050 GCA_932195095.1 Andricus curvator
CAACGCATTCCTTCTCAACGCAAACCTTCATCGCTTGAATATCCCAGCCTACCTGCAGGATTACACGCGATATCATTTCTATTTGTTCTTCCAGTTTCGTTCTCCTGAACGCGGTTCTTCTCCTCAACGCGGTCTTTCTCCTCAAGGCGTTCTTTCTCCTCAACGCATTCCTTCTTAACGCAAACCTCCATCGCCTGAATATCCCAGCCTACCTGCAGGATCACACACGATATCATTCCTATTTGGTCTCCCAGTTTTGTTCTTCTTCACGCGGTCCTTCTCCTCAAAACATTTCTACTCCTCGACGCGTTCCCTCTCAACGCAAACCTCCATCCCCTGAATAGCCCAGCCCACCTGCATAATCACACATGATATCATTTCTATTTTTTCTTTCAGATATAAGTATGCAGGGCCAACGGCTTTGTACCAGCATCGGTTCTTCAAGTCGTCCGTGCCGTTCACCTTCTCCGCCGTCTCAGTCTAGACGTGGCGAATTTTATCTGCCTCCACGGTTTCCCCTCGTACATGAAGGATCAACCATAATAAGAGGTCTCACCTTTCCAAAAGGCTTTTTTTATAAATATAACCTCGAGGGTCATTTTGAACCATTAACAGGCCATAATTGTGATGCAGTGGTGAATAATAGACAAAGGATTGTTGCAATTTTCCGGGAGTCGTGGGAAAAAACTCTTTACGGAGTGTATTTTGGTGAGAAAGAACCACGAATGGAACTGAACCCGTGGAGTCTGGATCGAGAACATTACGAACCCTTGGATGCCTTAAGTTATGATTTATATCGTGAATTTGAGGATTACGACAAACCTGAAGAAATGATCTTAGGATCTCTGCAGGACTGTAAGTAATTAGTCTATCAACAAAATATATTTGACAAATTATTTGATTGGAAATTAAGCTTTTCGGAGGAAAAATCTTTTTTTTTTCATGAAAAAAGTCATTTTTGACGGACATGGCAGGCGCCAAATCCATCCATCATAATTTCTTATTGGATTTTTATTATTTTCCATTATAAGAAAAGCCTTTTGCAATTTTTTGCTCTGTGAGATTTTTTAAACCAAATTGGTGATATTTTTCAAACATACAGAAACAATGATTTTCTCAATTTTCTCACAAAATGGCTTTATCACGTTTTATTCGTTTACTCCTCATTTATACTGACTTGGAACAGGAAATTTAAAAAAATAGTTATCGTTTTTATTTTAGGACAAGGAGTTTCCATAAAGAAATATAATTTCACTTGGAACAGGGAATTTTTGACATGGATTGGGATTTTTTTAAAAGAATTATAATTCGGACTTAAAAAAAAGGAATTTAGAAGAATCCCTGTTCCAAGACAAAATTTGTCACCATTTGAAAGTTTACTTTTCCAAATATTAGATAAAGAAAGTACTTCAAGTAATTTCCAAGTAGAAGTAGAATTTAAAAAAATATATATATAGCTGAATTCTATTAGACAATTTTGTTACATTGTTTGTGCGAATTTATTTTTCGCAGTTAAAAATTCAACTACTTGGTTCAAAATGGTTAAATTGTTAAAAATTATTTTTTTTTTGTTCAAGATTCATAATTTTAATTGAAAATTCATCTCTGGTGGAAAATGTAACTACTTTGTTGAATTTTGTTTTTCTTAAGAATTATATTTTTAACAGAATAATTTAACCATTCTATTTTTAGTTGAAAATGTATCTTTTTTGTATCTGCGTTTGGTTGAAAATTGATTCCTTCGGCTAAAAATTTGAATGCCCATTTGTGGTTGAAAATTGATCATTTTTTGTTCAAAATTCAACAATATTAATTATTTTATAATAATTCATAATTCATTTCTTTGGTTGAAATATGAGCTATTTTGTTGGAAACTTTTTTGTTATTTGGATGAAAAGGAATTTTTTGCCGAAAATTTAAATCTTTTGTTGAAAATTTGTTTCTTTTTGGTTGAAAATAATTATTTATTTGAACTGGAAATGTAACTATTATGCTTATATATTACATATCTTACAAAAATTGCCAGTAGAGTAAAAGTCAAAAAGTTGATGCCAAAACCCTAAGTGGCAGTTTTTAGGCTAACTGGGAAAGTTGCATTCATTTTCATTCAATTCCATTCAGTTATATTCAATTTCATTCAATTCTATTCCACTGCATTCAATTCCATTAAATTTAATTAAATTCAATTTGATTTAATTCCATTCAATTTCATTCAATTCGATTCAATTCAATTCATTTAAAAACAATTCCAATAAATTCAATTCGATTGGATTCAATTCAATTCAATTTCATTAAATTCAATACCATTCAATTCAATTTCATTCAATTCCATGCATTCGATTCAATTCCATTATATTCAATTCTTTTTCAACTCAATTCCATTCAATTCCATACAAACCAATTCAATGTAATTCAATTTCATTCAATTACATCTATTTCGATCCAATTTTATTCAATTCCATTCAATTAAGTTCACTTCAATTCAATTCAATCCCATTAAATTATATCCAAGTCCAATAAATTATATACAAACCAATTCAATTTAATTCAATTCCTTACAATTTCATTCAATTCCATCCATGTCCATCCAATTTTATTCAATTCCATTCAACTCAATTCATTTTCATTCAATTTAATTCCATTTAATTACATTCCATTCAATTAGATTCAATTCAATTCACTTCAAACCAATTCCATTCAATTCAATTCGATTCAATTTGATCCAATTCAATTTTATTTATTAAAATTTCATTCCATTTAATTCCTTTTATTTCAATTTCATTCAATTCCATTCAATTTCATTCAATTCTATTCATTTTCATCCAATTTTATTCAATCACATTCAACCTAATTCCATTTCATTATATTTCATTTAATTCCATTCCATTCAATTTAATTCCACTCAATTCAATTCACTTCAAATAAATTGTATTCAATCCAACTCGATTCAATTCTATCCAATTTCATTTAATTCCATTCTATTCAATCCTATTCAATTCAATCCCATTCAATTCCATGCAATTCCGTGCAATTCAGTTCCATTTAATTACCTTCCATTCAATTACGTTCCTTTCTATGGAATTCGATTCCATTTACTTCCATTGCACTCAATTCAATTCCATTCAATTCCATTGAATTCACTTTAAATTCATTCAATTCAATTCAATTACAATAAATTTCATCCAATTCCATTCAATTCATTTCCAATAAATTCCATTCAATTAAATTTAATTCAGTTTAATTCCACTGAATTTTCATGCAATTCTATTCAATTCCATTTAATCCCATTCAATTCCACTCAATTAAATTCGATTCAATTCAATTCCATTGAATTCAATTTCATTCAATTCAGTTTCATTCTATTCGATTCCTGTCCATTGAATTCAATTCCATTCAATTCAAATCACTTCA
The DNA here is from genome assembly GCA_932195095.1 of Andricus curvator. NCBI lineage: Eukaryota > Metazoa > Arthropoda > Insecta > Hymenoptera > Cynipidae > Andricus > Andricus curvator. The sequence goes on from CAKNYM010050092.1 coordinate 175,493, forward strand.
AATAAATTCCACTCAATTCCATTCCATTCAATTCCATTGAATTCAATTCAATCCAATTTTATTCAAGTCACTTCAAATCAATTCCATTCAATTTCATGCAATTCTATTCAATTTCATTCAATCACATTCACTTCAATTCAATTCCATTCAATTAAATTTCATTAAATTTTATTCAATTCCGTTCAATTGCTTTCATTTATATTCAATACCATTTATTTCCATTCAATCCCATTTAATCCTGTTTAATTCCATTCAATTCCATTCATTTTCATTTAATTTAATTATTTTCCATACAATTCCATTACATTCCATTCAATTCAATTCCATTCAATTCACTTCAAATAAATGTAATTCAATTAAACTTGATTCAATTCCATTCAATTCCAATCATTTCCATTCAATTCAATTTTATTCAATTCAATTCACTTAAAAGCAATTATATTCCATCAAATTCAATTTAATTCCATTCAAATCAATTCCGTACATTTCATCACCATTCCATTCAACTCAATTCCATTCAATTTCATTTATTATTATTATCATTACACTTACGATAGCGGTGTGATAAAAAAAATATTAATAAAAAGTTATACATATTTTTTAATTGTAAAAACTTGTACTTTTTTGTTAATTTTCTAATTTGTTTACAAGAAAATACAAGAAAAAATTAGCTATTTGTATTTAACTGTATGTTTTTGTTGAATTTCGTACATTTCTTTAGAAAAAAGTACATGTTTTAACGAAACATTACAGTTGTAGAGATCTTGTTCTTTCTGGTAAACAATTTTTCCACCAGGGAATCAAACACTCAATTACTGATTCAATCAGTGAAATTTGCCATAATTGAGATATCAAAGCTTGGAAATTCATCCATTTCCATTTGTTCTTCCAGATTTAGCAATACATAGACATTGTGATCGTTCTACTTGCGACCACGGTCCTGAACCGCAAAAAATTCTCCGCAAATTACAACCAGGAACAATCTTAATAGCCGGTGTCCCTTTTCCTGAGGGCTTTTTCTTTGCAGTTAGAAGACTTGGTCCCTATAAATCATTAGTAGGCTATAACTGTGATGCAGTGGTAGACGTACGGAGTGGAAGGATTGTTGCAGTTTTTCTGGGTCCAAAGGAAGACATGCTTCATGGAATATACCGTGGAAAAGGAGGAGGGCGGGTTGAACTAATGAAGCTTTCCATGGATGAGAATGTTTTCGCGTACTTGGATGAAGTAGGTTATACATTATATGCTGAATATTATAATTTCAAAAAACCTCAAAAATTGTACAAAGAAATTCTTCATGAGTATCTATTACCTGATGCTGGGATACCTCATGCTGAGATACATCATGCGGAGATATCTCCTGCTTGGGAGTAAATAATATCAAAGGACAAAGAAATAGATTCCAGCTTTTTCTTTATTTAATATAACATTAAATTGGATATTGTTACTGGCTTTGTGTTTCTTCAATAAATGATAATCAACATTCTGCACAAAACAGTGTTTGATTCATTTTAATTTGTGTTCCTATTTATCCTAATTTAATATATAAGTGTATTCAAATACTTATATCAAAAAATGTACTGATAGTAAGTTTTTTTTTTTTAAGTCATAGTTTACTTTCTGAAACTAGATACTTATTGTTATTAAAACATTCTTTTCTGAAAATTTTGTTCTGGGAAAAAATAATGTTAAAAGAAAACTATAACTACATCATCTTCAATAATTTTCACCCTGACCAACAACACAAACATCATTCTGAAAAAAATATTATCAATTATTCCTACTCTTATTATTATTTTATGGAAACATTTTTGGATTTATATTCATTGTCTGAGCTACCTTACTATAAATATTGACAATTCTTTCTGCAGACTTTTTACGCATATCGCATCGCTTTGGCTTGATATTGTAATTTTTGATTTCTGCATACCAATCTCTAGATATAAATTGAAAACGACGAGTTCTGTCGAAATAATAGTGGAATGAAATTCCGTATTTTCGAAAAATTAAATTTAAGTTTCATTTGTGACTAGTTAATGTATAGAATTCCTGAAAATGACGATTTCTGACTCAAAACAGGGACTGTTATTATAAATTCCCTTTTTATATATCATAATTAAAATTATTTTCTCAAATTTACCGTTCCATATCAAAAACTGCCTGTGCCAAGGCAAATCTATAATTCTTTATGAAATTCTGAAACTTATCATAATACTTTCGAGTCGAAAACGGGGGTTCAGGAAATTATTCAAATATTTTAAAGTTAGAAACGGGGACTCGGGAACTTATTAAAATACTTTTGATTTGGACACGGGGATCCATGACCTTATTAACATACTTTGGAGTTGGAAACGGGGATCCGGAAATTTATTAAAACACTTTGGAGTTGGACACGGGCATCCAGGACCTTATTCAAATACTTTGGAGTTGGAAACAGGGATTCAGAAACTTGTTAAATTACTTTAGAGCTGGAAACGGAGATCCACGAACTTATTAAAACACTTTGGAGTTGAAGACGGGGATCCAGGAACTTATAAAATTACTTTCGAGTTGGAAACAGGGATCCAGGAACTTATTAAAACACTTTGGAGTTGGAAACGTGGATCCAGGACCTTATTCAAATACTTTGGAGTTAGAAAGGGGGATTCAGAAACTTATTAAAATACTTTGAATTTGGAAAAGGGCATCCATGTATACCATATACCATTAAGCCATTTCCCTTTCAGGGTAGGCGTGACACTACACGATTCGGGTAGTGTTTCTAGGTGGATACTTTTCTTGTAGTAAATAACTTTCCATAATAAAATTTGAATGAATTTATTAAAATACATTGAAGTTGGAAACGAGGATCCAGGACCTTATTCAAATACTTTGGATTTGGAAACGGAGATTCAGAAACTTATTAAATTACTTTAGAGCTGGAAACGTAGATCCACGAACTTATTAAAACACTTTGGAGTTGAAGACGGGGATCCAGGAACTTATAAAATTACTCTGGAGTTGGAAACAGGGATCCAGGAACTTATTAAAACACTTTGGAGTTGGAAACGTGGATCCAGGACCTTATTCAAATACTTTGGAGTTAGAAACGGGGATCCATGAATATATTAAAATACTTTAAAGTTGGAAACGAGGATCCAGGAATTTATTAAAATACTTTAAAGTTGGAAACGGGGATCCAGGAATTTATTGAAATACTTTGCAGTTGGAAACAGGGATACGGTAACTTATTAAACTACTTTGGAGTTGGAAACGGGGATTCAGATACGTATTAAAGTACTTTGATTTTTAAAATGGAGATCCAAGAATTTATTAAAATACTGTAAAGTTGGAAACGAGGATCCAGGAACTGACAAAACTACTTTGGGCTCGAAAACGGGAATTCAGGAAACCTACTAAAATACTTTGGAGTCGGAAACAGGGATCCAATAACTTATTAAACTACTCTGGAGTTGAAACCGGGGATCCAGGAACTAATTAAACTACTTTGGGTTTCAAAGCGGGGATCCAGGAACTTACTAAAATACTTTGGAGTTGGAAACAGGGATCCAGGAACTTATTAAAATACTTTGAATTTTGGAAATGGGCATCCATGAATTCATTAAAATACTTCAAAGTTGGAAACGTGGATCCTGGAATTTATTAAAATACTTTAAAGTTGGAAACGGGGATCCAGGAATTTATTAAAATACTTTGAAGTTGAAAACGGGGATCCAGGAACTAACAAAACTACTTTGGGCTCGGAAACGGGAATTAAGGAAACCTACTAAAATACTTTGGAGTCGGAAACAGGGATCCGGGAACTTATTAAAATACTTTGGATTTGGACACGGGGATCCATGACCTTATTAACTTACTTTGGAGTTGGAAACGGGGATTCAGGAAGTTATTAAAATACTTTGAAATTGGAAACGGGGATCCAAAAATTTATTAAAATACTTTAAAGTTGGAAACGGGGATCCAGAAACTAACAAAACTACTTTGGGCTCGAAAACGGGAATTCAGGAAACCTACTAAAATACTTTGGAGTCGGAAACAGGGATCCGGTAACTTATTAAACTACTTTAGAGTTGATAGCGGGAATCCAAGAACTTATTAAAATACTTCGAATTTGAAAAAGGGCATCCATGAATTTCTTAAAATACTTTAAAGTTGGAAACCGGGATCCAAGAATTTATTAAAATACTTTAAAATTGGAAACGGGAATCCAGGAATTTATTGAAATACTGTGGAGTTGGAAACGGGGATCCAGGAACTTACTGAAATACTTTGGAGTTGGAAACGGGGATTCAGGAACTCATTAAAATACTTTGAATTTGAAAACGGATCTCCAAGAATTTATTAAAATACTGTACAGTTGGAAACGGGGATCCAGGAACTAACTGAAATACTATGGGTTTGAAAACGGGAATTCAGGAAATTACTAAAATACTTAGGAGTCGGAAACAGGGATCCGGTAACTTATTAAACTACTTTAGATTCGAAAGCGGGGATCCAGGAACTTATCAAAATACTTCGAATTTGGAAAAGACCATCCAAGAATTTATTAAAATACTTTTAAGTTGGAAAAGGGGATCCAGGAATTTATTGAAATACTTTCGAGTTGGAAACAGGGATTCGGTAACTTATTAAAATACTTTGAATTTGAACACGGAGATCCAAGAATTCATTAAAATACTGTACAGTTGGAAACGGGGATCCAGGAACTAACTAAACTACTAAGGGTTTGAAAACGGGAATTCAGGAACTTACTAAAATACTTAGGAGTTGGAAACAGGAATTCGGTAACTTTTTAAACTACGTTGGAGTTGGAAACGAGGATCCAGGAATTTATTAAAATACTTTAAAGTTGGTAACGGGGATCCAGGTATTTATTGAAATACTTTGGAGTTGGAAACAGGTATCCGGTAACTTATTAAAATATTTTGAAGTTCGAATCGTGGATCCAGGAGGTTATTAAAATACTTTGAATTTGGAAACGGGAATCCATGAATTCATGAAAGTTGGAAACGGGGATCCAGGAACTAACTAAACTACTTTGGGTTTGAGAGTGGGGATCCAGGAACTCACTAAAATACTTCGAATTTGGAAACAGGGATCCGCTAACTTAGTAAACTACTTTGAAGGTGGAACCGGTGATCCAGGAACTTATTAAAATACTTTGAATTTAGAAACGGGGATCCATGAATTCATTGAAATAATTTTAAGTTGGAAACGGGGATACATGAATTTATTAAAATACTTTGAATTTGGAAAATATGATCCAGGAACTTAATAAACTACTTTGGGGTTGAAAACGGGGATTCAGGAACTTATCAAAATACTTTGAATTTTGAAACGGGGATCCATGAATTTATTAAAATACTTTAAAGTTGGAAACGGGAATCCAGGAAGCGTGAATATTTATAGTGTCCCTGTCTTTAAGGCCAATGAACCTAACCATTATGAAATAAAAAAAATTTGAAACATTTTTCCAAAAAAGTTGCCTTTTTAAAAAATTCCCAGTTTTCGGAGAATCACCCATATATCAAAAAATGTACTAATAGTAAGTTTTTTTTTATTGAAAGTAATAGTTCAGTTTGTAAGGCTAAATACTTGATTGTCATTAACACATTTTTTTCTAAAACTGATTTTAATAAGGTTCCATGCCTGCTGGATTCATTATTTAGTATTAATTATTGAAGACGATGTTGAAGAAAAAACTGTAAATATAAATACACCATCTCTAATAATTTTTACCCTGATCAATAACACAAACATCATTCTGAAAAAAATATTATTAATTATTTCTATTCTTATCATTATCTTATAAAGACATTTTTGGATTTATATTTATTGTCTGAGCTACCTTACTATAAATATTAACAATCCAATTTCGATAAATAAATTAAAAACGACAAGTTTCGTTGAAATAATGGTGCAATGAAATTTCGTATTTTCGAAGAATAGGAAATTTAATTTAAGTTTGATTTGTCACTAGTTAATGTATAGGATTCCTAAAAATAAAAATAGGAATCCAACGACCAAAGCTGTTTAAACACCATAAAATGCTCATATTGTAATTAAACAAAAAAAAGTTTCTGAAAAAAAAAATGTTTTCTTTGGACAAAAATAAAAAAGAGGAAAGAAAAATGAGAAGGCGACAGACCAAATCTCCTTCCTTCTCTTTTTTTAATTTCTTTCGTTTTTACATTCTTATCCTAATGAATGAATCAAAATATTTTTTTTAATACTTGTTTGATTACCAATTTCACTATTTTGTTGAATATACTATTTTTTGTAAAAGATTAATTTTTTTATTGAAATTGTAAGTATTTCGTTTTTCGTTGAAAATTTATCTTTTTTATTTAAAAATTCAACTGTTATTTGGGTGAAAATTGATCTTTTTTAGTTGAAAATTTAACAACTTGGTTGAAAGTTGAACTACTTTGTTAAAAATTCATTTTTCTCGTTGAAGATTCTGGATTTTGGTTGCAAATAATTTGGGTGAAAATTTAACTATTTTGTTGAAACTGCCGTTTCATTGGTTGAAAATTAACTTTTTTAACTGAAAATTTAACTTGTAAATTTATGATTGTACGTTTATCTTTTTCAGTTGAAAATTCAACTAGTGGATTGAAAATTCATTTATTTCGTTCAAAATTTGTCGTTTTTGTTAGAAAATTAATCTTTTTGGTGGAAAATTCAACTACTTGGTTAATAATCAAACTACTTGTTAAAAATTCATTTTTTTTAGTTTTAGTTAAAAATTCCTCTCTTTGGTTGAAAATTAATTTTTTATATTTAGATTTAACTATTCCAGTCGAAGATTCTTCATTTTAGTTGAAAATTGATCTTCTTGATTGAAAATTGGACTATTTTGATGAATATTCGATATTTATTTTTGAACTGAAAATTTAACTATTTTATTTTTGGTGAAACATTGATATTTTTTATTAAAGGATTCAACTACTTGACTAAAAATGTATTTTTTTCAGTTGAAAATTTATGTATTCTCTTAAACATTCGTCTTATTCGATAGAAAATTAATGTTCTTGGTTAAAAAATTCACTATTTTGTGGAAAATTTAACAATTTAAAAAAAAAAAAAAAGCATATTAGTTAAGAAATCGCGTAAATCTTGTTTATGCGGAGTAATCCACCATAATTTTATATAATCCAGAGAAATCCTATGTAATCCGAAGTAATCCAACTCCGCTGGACCGGATTTTTAGGAGTTGTTTTCTCCCTGCTTTTTCATGAGCGTTCATACAGATTCTGAGTTTTCTCAAGGTAAATTAACAATACACGCGCCAGGGATTAAAAACAGAATAAATAATGTGATGCTGACTAGCATTTTTCATGTCACGTAGCCCAATCATCAAAGCCTACCACGATCTATGCTCGGGAAGTGGAACACACAAATATCCCAAAATACTATATATACACCCATGAAGCATAAGAGTATTCGTCAGTTTTTGTTTTAAAAATCGTTTAAAAATTTTTCGGTGATCAGTGTTTTCTACTTTTGAGGAAAATGAAAATCTCTGTTCTGCTCTTGGCAGCAGTAGTTGTTCTGA
>CAKNYM010050093.1:2874-13189 GCA_932195095.1 Andricus curvator
TTCGCTCGCAGTATGCTGGGGACAGTGCCTATTTCAATAGCCAATGGGAAGTTGGCAGGCACTTTTAAATGCGGAAATACTTATTTGATTATTTTTCATAAAAATTGGAATAAAAATTAATTTTTCGCGACTGTGAAATATATTATATTAATCAGGGTTCAAATATACCTCCTAATTGTTATAAAATAAAATCTGAAATGAAAACTTTATTCAAGGTTGTCTCATCATGTGTCGCGAACTTTTCTACATTATGTTTAACTCTATTGCAATAAATGGATATTATTGGATTAAATGGATTTCAATTCGGAACAGAACAAAGAACTTTCATTTTTTGTTCATGATTCTCAATTTAATGTTTGGAATTATTTGAAAAAATATTGATTTGTTGGTCAAAATCTTTGTGTAAAGTTTTAGACTTCAGAAGAATACATTTTTCAGAAACCCCCACAAATGTATCACGTATTTTTTATTTGTGCATTTTTAACCAAAAGGTCAAACATTTAACAAAAGAGATGGATTTTCAAGCATGTATTATAAGAACTTAAATTATATATTTTATATATTTCTCTGAAAATGAATCTACTTTTTTGTTAAAAATCCCGAAATGTCAAAAATTTCAACAAAAATTATGTCCTGCTATTTAGAAAGCAAAAAGACAAGCGAAAGGAAGCACGTGTCTATAAGTTGATATAGTTAAGGGCATGCTCTACAGTGACCACGTGACCAAACCAGTCCTCCTTTATGAAATTTTTTTTTGGTGTTCACCATGTCCAAACGCAATGATATATCGCTCTCAAAATTTGGAATATAGGAAATGGGACAATGAATTGCGTTTGTATATTTAGTTTGAGTAATAATTTTGAAAAAAATTATTCATGTGAAAAATAAATTTGTAATATTATATTCATTTTTTTTGGTGCTCACTACGTCCACAGGGATTGAGATATCGTGTTTAGAATTTGTGCGATTGAATAAAAAGCACTAAAGAACGTTTGTATACATCAATATGTTCATAATTTCAAAGAAATTTTATTTATAAATTAATAAAATAGGATATTACCACTGGAGTCGATTACTTTGCAGGTAATGTTTGGTTTTATGCATTTTAGATTTTTTGATTCGCGTATGTAGATAACTGACACAAATTTTGGACTTAATCGTCTAAACATTTTAAAAAATCAATATAAATAATAACATTTGCACATTTTTTGCAAATCAAAAAATAAGTATCTGCACAGACGTAACCTGTCATTATTTTTGGAGTATTTTTAGAAATTTCCAGCGGAGAAAAAAAGAAGCTTTCAACGTCGGTAAAGTAGACATCACATGACCAAGCTCGGTTATGAAATTTTACACATTATTTTTTACATGGATAATTTTTTCAAAATTATTACTGAAACGAAATATACAAACGCAATTTATTGTCTCATTTCCTATATTCCAAATTTTGAGAGCGATATATCATTGCGTTTGGACATGGTGAACACCAATAAAAATTTCATAACCATGGACTGGTTTGGTCACGTGATCACTCAAGAGCATGCCCTTAAGTCGTTGAATCAAACTTCATTTATTTAAATTAAAACCTTTTTTTGGCAACAATCTCAATTGTAAGATATTTCAATGAGAATTCCTCTTTTTGGGTTGAAAGTGGAACTACTTTGTTGAAAATTCTTTTTTTTTTTTCGTTGAATATTTATAATTTCAGTTGAAAATTTTGAAGATTTTTTTTGCCGTTGAAGATTTTTTTTGGGTTAACATTGATTTATTTTACTGACAATTTAAAAATTTCGTTTTTGAAAAATAGATAAATTTTTTCAGGTTGAAAATGCTTGGTTGGAAGTTGAATTCTTTTGTTAGAAATTCATTTTTTTGTTTAAAGATTCATTATTTGACTTAAAAATTCATCTCTTTGCCGAAAATACAAATATTTTGTTGAATATTCGTTTCTCTTAATTAACCATAAATTTGGAACTAAAAATTTAACTTTTCATTAGTCAAAAATAAATTTGATTTTTTCTCCATAGAATTACAATACTTTAAAAAAAATCGTGCTAGAAAGAATTCTTGGGTTTTGAATGACTGTTTTTATCAATAAAAAGTTAAATTGTACTGTTTAATTTCAAGGTTCTTGAAGAAAAAATTCAAGTTTTCTTTCAAGCCCAATAACCAATTCGAGAAATGTGTCCTTTAAAAAAAGTCAAATTTATTTTTGAACTTCATTTTTGAAAGTCAGATATTGATCTTCTCTCAAAAATGATAACAGCCAATAAAAAGAGCGTGAAAATTTTTTTCGAAACTGTAGTAGACAAGATATTTTCTATTTATGATTTCAACTCGGAAAGCTTTCAAATTCAAATTAGCTGTATGTAGCGTTCATCAATTTTAAATAGTTTCATCTTTGACGCGAGTAATATTTCATATTATTTCTCGCACAATAATAATAGTTTTACCTACTATTTACTCAACAAACTGATTTTAACTGAAAGTTTACTTTTGTAAGAATTTTTTCGTTTGCAGGTGTAATAAAAGGCACGAGAATTATTTTAGGTTCATCATCATATACCTATAACATTTTTTCTCAAAAACTATTTACGTGCGGGAATGAAACGGAACTTTTTTGTTCTCGGAAAGGAATTACTAGAACAGTGGGACAATGAAAAAAATTGAAGCCTTGGGAACCATAATACATTCACTTTTTATTATGATTTTGTAGCATGGCAAGTTACTCGTAATATTTTGAGATCGCTGCGGATCACAAAAAGTTTTATATTGTCGTCTTACATTTATTTTTGTGATTGAATTGATGATGGAGAGGATGGCGGACTCACACACTGTACTCTAAAATTAATATCGACCTTGCGTGCGTCCCCTACTGGAGATAAGCTGATTTCATTTGAGGTCAATGGGCTAATCCTGCCGCTTTCTATGTTTATTCTTGCCCGTATTGTAGCGTATAACTGATGAATATATGTATATATACCAACAAAATGAGTATTATTTTCCAATATTGCAGAGACGTCACCACCGAATGTTGATAATACAATTTTTTCTCCGGTTGGCATGGGCCCAAAGTGACCCGGTCTTGTAAGTATTTTAAGTGGTGTATCCGCAGAAAAAGTGTATCTTCGAAGAACAAATACCCGGCTCAGATTCCTCAAGGGATTAAGCCGAATAAATTCAAGTTGATCAAGTTCATATCCAAGTACGTTAGAAGAAGGAAGTCTGGTAGGTGGAGGAGACCTGGACCTGGTACGAAGAGGAGGCACGGTAGGAGGAAGTTCCCTGGCAGGAGAAGACATGGACCTGGTACAAAGATGAGGCTCGGCAGGAGGAAGATCCGTGGCAGGAGAATGTTGTATGAGAGAAAAAGAAGATGAGCCGCCACGAGGAACACTAGGAATATGGGCGCTGTTAGGCATAGACTCGGACTGTGAACTTAATTCTGCAAAAAGAACAAAATTATAGTTTCTTTTGTACCTTGGTACATTATGAACTCCTAGTGGCAAAAATGTAGAAGTTTTATTTTGCATGTTGTTTTATTTACAGAATGTAATGCTCTTTCATGCAAACATGCACTGAAATTCTAGGAGAACAGATAAAAATTTCCGCAGTCGTGCGTAGGTATCATAATAAAGAAAACATGTGCGCACAACAAGGATTAACGTAAGATCACCCGTTTAAAATCTTGGACAGAATTTGGTTTGTGGAAAATTTGCCTGAACTCCAGAATCAATCTGAGATTTTCTGTTTTGACATCCGACATGTCACTTGATTTTCATCTGTTGACCTGAATCCCTAATTTTGGCAGTCCGACAGAGCTAGAATTTGAATCTGATCTAGCCAGCTGACTGAGTCAGGCTTAGGAATGCAGGCTTTAGCCTTTCAACTGAAAAACCTGAATTGGAACGAGGACGGTTCTGTGTCATGCTAAGTTACAGACAGTCAGTATTACTCTCGGTCGGTAATGGAGATTGCTGAAATGGATCAAAGCTCAGCCGATATATGATGGATCTACCTTACTAACCGAACTAAACCGGAATTGATTATTTCACTTCATTAAGTTTTGTTTGCTGTGTAACGTATCTGTAAGGAGTAACTTCAAAAAAGAAGCTTACTTACCCCACGCAGCTTGTTGGCTTGGCTGGCTCAAAGAAGATCGACCTGAAGAAGACTTCCACCTCTTCTTAGGAGGAAGTGCAGGACGTGAGTCGCCCTGCGAACTTAATTCTGTAAGAACACATAAAAATGGATGACTTTTTAATTTTAAATACTAAGACTGAGAAAAACTTGCTATAGAATTTGCAGTTTTATTCATTCAAGCCTATGTATTGTGACGTTGCAGATTTTGCAATGAACGAAAGTCAATCGTGAACATAAAATAAATGGATCTCTAGCTTTCAGGTACCGCACTATGCTCCCCGGCCCGATTCGTCGATATTTTCATAACTTAATTCAGGCTCCTTTGTTTTGATTTTTATTTTCATCATATGAAACGCCTTCTCGAAATCAACAACATCGATGGACAGCACGAGACATTGAGAAATGGTAGCTGCATAGCTGATGTACATAAGCATGTCTTAAAAAACGCAATGTTCTTTTTTTTTGATGACGCACCCTCTAAATTTGTTCTATTCGGTGAAAAAATGAATGCAAAATTTTCTTTTCTTCTTAAAATAATTTTGATCCGTGGTTAAGGAAAAGAAAGTTGACCCAACTAGATATTCCCAATTGATAAAAATATAGAACCACAAAGTTCAAAATTCATTTAAGAAATGAAACAATTTCTTAATTCTTCTAAAAAACATCAATTTCGCAGAAAACATGAAGCTCACATATGAGAAGTGAGGTTTGTTAGATTTTTTCCTGATTCAGTTTTTTTATTGAATATATCTTTCTTTGCGAAGGATATTTTTATCACATACAGGAAATTCTTCAATGTGTCCTTGGATTCCCAGATAAAGTACCTGCAGCTGATTCTAATTTTTAGTCAGCGACCGGATGAACCGTTGCATTAAAGCCACGGCTCTTTCTGCAGCGTCGTTGACAACTTTTAATGTACTAACGACAACGGCAAAAGCCTCAATGTAGTGTTTGTTAGCAACCCAGAAAACAGGATCTGTGTTTAAGAACGACGAATTCGATTGCATAATATCAAAAAATCGAAGTGCTTTTGAAGTAACAAAATCTGCAATATCATTCTTCGCAAAATTGGACAGATTTTGACCTGTAAGATGTTTTGCGGGTTCGTCTGAGCCTTCTCGCGTTTTCATCGCAGCTACCATTGCCCTTTTCTGTTCGAGTGAAATTTTAGAATCAAAGAATGCCATGACCACAAATTCTTCTGAAAGATACCACAAGTGTCCTTCGAACTTTTCACAAGCGACTTTTGATATTTTGGCATTGATGGACTTGTAACTTACCAATTTTTTAATTAAATGTAAGCCATTGTATGCCGCAGCAACAGGCAAAGAAGCCTCAAACCAGAATCGGATGTGAATTTTGATCACAAAAAGGCACAATTCCCTAATGGCTTGGGTTTCGGTAGACGTTTACGTATACTGATTCCGAAACATCCAAATTTTCAGGCAGTAAATGGCAATTGCCATCCACCGCGCATGGTGCATTTGTCCTGGAGCCATAAAACGAATACACCGAACTGAAACATCTCCTAAAAAAACTATAGCGAGTTCAAGTGAATCGATGTAGTCATCACGGGCGGATTTGCAAATTTAGTTAGGTCGTCCTTTTCTGATCGCTGTTTCGAAAGTATTCGCTTGTCGTTTATACGAATTTCAAATCTTGTCTTATCGAAAGATTCCCACGCTTCACTAAACTTTTCAAATAATGGAGTCTCTGGTCCAGATGTTGGACCAAGGCATTCTTCGCATACACTTTCGAGCATTATGTCAGGGATATGATGTCTGCAAGCAAAGTACAGCAAATCTTTTTGAAAGCGCTGTTCCAAATGCACAAATATCCCCTGAACTCTACCAGTGTTAAGACTGCATGTATCGAAGCATAATCCTACTATACGGTCAACAATATCCAATGATTCAACAAGCTCTGCCACAGCAGAAGCTTCAGCAAGTTTGGTAGCAGACTCCATTTGTGGCACACCCAAGATTTGAAATTCACCAGCGCTAGATACTAAAACAGGCAATCGTTCCCCCTTTCCTTTCCAGTCAATGATAAAACACGTTTTCCATCCCAGTGCGATTGTAATCTCTGTTCTAATTAAAAATTTTTTTTAATTCAGAGGCAGGCTTCAATCGCTCTTCGTTCCTAACTTTTGCTATGGTGCTTTTACTCAAATTCAAATCATCTAAAAACAATTTATCATGAAGCTTTCTTTAAAATATATTATGTATTGATCTATATTTCAGAAAACTAGTATTTTGAATTACCTATGTTGTGCCCTAAACTCTCTACTGTACTTGACACGACGTACATTGCCATCCTATTAGACAATTGAGCTCTGTCTAAAGTTCGACAAAGAGCTGGAGTGATTATACTTCCATCTTTGGAACTTTCTTTTGTGTTTTCGGTTCCCAGTCAGGGTCCTAAAGAAAAATGATTTCTTTTTCCCAAAACCATTAAAAACGTCAATGTTTTTAATATTTAAACTGACAATTACTAACCTTTCTATTGAAATCATAATTTTCTTCATCGTCATATATTTCTTCATTATCACTCTAGTTTTCAAATGACATAGAAGAAAGTGATGAATGTCCGGAATGAGAAAAGGATATATCAGAAGAAGCCTTGCGCTTCACGACTTTCTTCACACTTTCTATTGAGCTATCATTCACCTCCTCTATAACTCCATCACGACCCTTTTCTTTTTGTGAAATTAAAAATTTCCTTGTTTTTTCTACCTTAATCCGTGCAAAAGCGTCACCGTGAGCTATGTCGAACAGGTTATCCAAATTATCGCGGAAGTTCGTTCTTTTTCCTTGGAAAGCACTTGAACTTCGCTCGCTTTTCTTGTTAAGGTCTTTTCCGGTTTTAGGTACTTCAATAAATTTGTTAAAACAACGATGTTTTTCGCGCACAGGAATTTTCGCCTTATCCCAGAACCCTATCGCTTGATCGACAACACATCTAGATATTGACGTCAATTATTGAAAATACCTGAATGTTTCATTGTTTATTTAACATTTTTTCGTACAAACTATACTTTAGTGGTACTTTCATGTATTGTTTTTCCTAAAGATAGATGGTACTGAACCATGCTTAGAACATCTTCATTTAAGGGTAGCTTGTTGCCCTCAAGATGCTCTTTTGAGAATATTTCAATTTTATTTTCATCAGGATCGCTCATTTTTATGGTTAACTTAATAGATATTTCGAAATACTGTCAGCTGAGAAATGAGTAATAATCGCATATTCAATAAACATTTGAATTCAGGTACAATTCGCAGTTTTTTACTTCTCAAATGAAAGTTAAGTTTGAAAACGATATATTTCTATTGATTGGAAAAAATTCTATACTTTAATTCAATTTTGTTAGTTCAGCATGTTATTGAAGTTAAAAAGGATCCTCTTTTTATTATATGGGTACTTTTCTGTGAGAAAATAATTTGTCGTTTTCCTGTATCTTGTGAAGTCATTTACGTACCAAGAAATCCAACAAATAACGCATAAAATCTTTAAAATTCAAGATATAATATATAATTTTTTTTCCTGATCATATGTAACCATCAGTTCTATTCTTTGGCAAATAATTATTAAATTTATGAAAATTAACATTAATGAATCATTTCAATCATTTTGAAACACTTTAAGGTCCCAGGACCACGGATTAAAATCATTTTAAAAATAAAAGAAAAATACGCATTTATTTTTTCACCAAATAGAACAAGTTCAGGGGGTGTGTCATCAAAAAAAATAACATTGCATTTTTTTAGGACACCCTAATGCACATAATACATGCTATACCATTTTGTTCCGAAACCAAGATCCTTTCTTGAGTTACCGGTGAGTCTACTGATCATAGTGTATCTACCAAAAAAAATACAATTTTTCAACAAACTAGTTAAATAATCAACCAAGCAGATGAATTTTCTACAAAAAGATTGAATATCTGTGAAAAAAAATGTCGATAAAAAATTTAGTTAAATTTTTAGTTAAACGAACTGATTTTTTATTTTTTTAAAACAAACTAATTTTCAAGCCAAATGAATGTATTTTAAACCAAAAGATTAATTTTCTACCAAAAAATGTTAATTTACAACAAAATACAATAATTTTCTACCAAACAGGTAAATTAGTCACTAAGAAGATTAATTTTCTACGCAAACGGACAAAGTTTCAACAAAATGCGCACAATGTTCTAGTAGTATAAATGTCTTATGAGTTTCCCTTTTTTCAAATTGTTGAAAAATGTGAATTGAAAAAAAAATTATCTTGTTGATCAGCTTGAAGCATCAAACTTTTAAAATTATATTATTTAAAACCGGAATCGTTTAAAATTGAACAATCTTGAATTAAAAGCATATATCGAAACTTTAAAAACTGTTTAGGCTTCATTTTTGAAACTTTCACCATTTTTTTGTTTGAAAATAATTATATTCTATAGTTTAAAAACAAATTAAAACCAACGATTGGTTGAATATTTAATTTTAACCAGAAATATCCTCCATTAATTCGAAATAATAATTCCAAAATTAAAAAAAAAACTCATTCTCTTCGATTTATATAAATAGTAAAAGAATCGTTTCTAAAAGAATTCTTCATAAAAAACTTGTATATAGCAAAGAACCATTTTCGTCTGTTTTCTTCAGATACGCTCAACTCGTATTCAGACATGAGAATAATTTATATAATCAATTACTGTTTGTTACAAATCTATAAAATTCTCTTTGCTCTCTTGAATACTCCAAAATCAAATGAAAATACAATTCATTGCTGAAAAACTTTGAATAGACAATTATATTATCAGAAACAACATTAGAATCCACGTAGCGCCTTCGAATCATGGTCAAAAACCGTGTCCTGGCTACCTAGTGCATGAAAAAAATATGTTGCGGGCGCGAGTCGTGGTCGAAGACACGCCATGGATACTTGAGGCACGAAAAACTACACGGCGACTTCGAGGCATGGCCGAAAATCGTGCCCGGGATACCTGATTCACGAAAAACCGCATAGTGCCCGCGAGTCGTTATCGAGAACAAGCCCGGCATTCCTGGTGCACGACAAACTGCGTAGCGCCCGCGAGTCGTAATCGAGAACACGCCCGAGATACCTGGTGAACGGGAAACTGCGTAGCACCCGTTAGTCGTTATCGAGAAAAAGCCAAAGATATCTGGTGCACGAAAAACTGCGTGGCGCCCGCGAGATGTAATCGAGAACACGCCCGAGATACCTGGTGGACGAAAAACTTCGTAGCACCCATGAGTCGTGATCGAAAATGTACCCGGGATACCTGGTGAACGAAAAATTGCGTAGCGCTCGCGAGTCGTTATCGAGAACAAGCCCAAGATACCTGGTGCATGAAAAACTAAGGGCCGCCCTCGACTGTGGTCGAAGAAAGTGCCCGGAACACCCAGTGCATGTAATAGCATGCAGCGTTTTCGAATCTCAATCGGAAAAAAAGGTTTGGAAAAGAAGAATTAACTATAGAAATAAGTATTACTTATTATTATTTTTCCAGAAACAGAATTTCATTAAGTTCAGTCATCATAACAGAAAAAATAAACCGCATAAACTTCAGAGCCAAAAAGGTACTGAAGAGTTATGAGGGTAAAAGAGAGACAAGTGTTTATCGTTTTCTTTTTCTGAACGCAGCCAAGTTAGTTATTTCTTCTCAGAAATATTTTGACTCTCTTTTCTTCTAAAAAGAATATTTGTCTCGCTTTTGCTCTCCAAATATTGCAGTCTGTCGTTTCCTCACGACTCACGGGAGTGTCTCTTTTGCTCCGACGTGCTCATTTTTGATCTCTCATTGTGAGAAAATTTTTCAGTTGGTTTCATTGTGAAAGATACCGCTGCTATATGAGAAACAATTAACTGCGTATTTAAAATCTCAATTTTTGGGGGCGGTTTTCACCCCAAAAACCCGATTTGGGCAGATGAGAAAAAACACGTGACGCTTAGTTTTTCGAGTACTACAACATATGTCAGATTCACCAATTATTTCTTGAATATTATTACTTTCGAAAATCATTCTCTCTCACTGCGTGAACCCCTGAAGAGCAACTTTTGTGACCGCCAGAGTAAATAATGTAATTTCTACATCAAATTCAAAATCGAAATCTTGAAAACAACTAGATATGAAATTTCATGAAATTTTAACCAAAATTTGTAATCATCG
>CAKNYM010050094.1:14991-28559 GCA_932195095.1 Andricus curvator
AATATTTTCAAAATATTTTCAGGATAAAATAATTACTATTTATTTCTCTGAAGGGAATATTCTGTGTAGAAAATCTTTTGTGCAGAAAAGATATAACAGGAATAAATTCTGTGTAGGAAATATTATGTCTAGAAAATATTTGTTGTAGGAAATATTGTGTGTAGAAAATATTTTGTGTAGGAAAAAAATAACAACATTAAACAATATTAAATCGTGTTTAGGAAAAATATAACAGTATTGAATTCTGTGTAGGAAATATTTTGTGTGGAATATATTTGGTGTAGGGAAAATATGATTAGTATAAGTTGTGTAGAATATATTTAGATTTATATCATAATATATTTATCTCTATATTTGAACATTAAATTTGATTTCCACCCTTTTCGAAATTGGATAAAATTGACGGAAATCTGTTAAATCAGCAGCGCCGTCTAAAAGTTCCAAACAATTAACCGATTCAAGAAATAGATTTCCTTCCCTTTTTGATTTCCCGACCGCGATTTTTTTTTGCGGCAGCTCGACACAGTCGATTGAGCGCAAGAAATATGCCTAAACATTTTTCCTCGTAGTCGTTATCAGAATTCAAGGAAATGTACTTTTCTCGCAAACGACTTGCTCTGGGGTGAATGTAATATATTTATATTTATAACCGGGAGTATATTTTGCTTTGGCTTGGATCCATGTCAGAGTCTTTGCTCAATTTTTTTTATTTTTTTTTTTTCATCTCAGTGCTGCCTCGTAAAAGTGTATTAGATTTATTTATAAGCTGCATTATAAATAGGTCGAATTTCGCCTAATTGGAGGCCTTTCCTGGTGGAAAAATTTTTACAAAAAAGTGCAGAAAATTAAAACAATTCTCACAGGAATCTACAAATAATTAGAATAAATTACAACCAAAATTATAGGAAAGTAAAACTTTTTTCTATCATTGAGGCAAATTTTGTACTTTTTTTGTATTTTTTTGTACATTGTTGTATTTTATTGTAGTTTTAATTTTTTAGACAAATTTGCATTTAGAAGAATCTAAAGGAATTTACAGGTTTTTCAGCCAAAAATTATTTCTTTTTCGACCCAGATTGACAAATATGGAGAATATTGCAATGAGGTAATTTTAAAATAGAATATTAAAAGACAATAATGAATAATCGTTATTAAAAAAAAGAGCTTATTTTGGAATTTTTCTTTCCAATATATAGCAATCGATTGGACACCATATATGTCATTTAAAATTATGTCATTGCAATATTCTCATTATATTTCTTCCTAGGGCGAAAAAGAACAATTTTTCGACTGCGAATAAAAATTGAACAGTTAAAAAATATAATGTATAAAATTCCTGAAAATATAAACAAGAATCCAACGACTAAATTTGGACAAACACCATAAAATGCTTCTATTGTAATTAAAAAAAAAATTTCCCGTAAAAAAAAAGTTTCTTTGGACCAAAATAAAAGAGGAAAGAAAATTTTTTTTGCTCATTTTTCTGTCCTTTTTTTTTATTTTGGTCCAAAGAAAATTTTTTTTTTAAGAGAAAGTTTTTTTAAATTATAATAAGAGCATTTTATGGTGGTTGTCCAAATTTGGTCGTTGGATTGGAACTTGAGTATTGGACGTTAAATAGGATTTTGAATTTGATTTTAATCAAATTTAAAATTCTTTATTTTTATTTTTTTTTCTTCGCTACAAAAGAATTGATTACGGTCATTGAGATCAAAAAATTTGAACTCTTGAAGATGCAATTTTTTTTATTTAAAGTTATAAAAATTGAACCAAAAATTAAAACACTCAAAGTGCAATACTTTTGAATTTTTTTTTTTTTTTAAACTTTTAAAAATAAAGCTTAAAAAAATGTTAATTCAAACGCTCAATAATTTTCGCATATAAAATACAAACTTTCAAAAGTTTTCAATTGACAATTTTTTAATTAAAAGCCGTTAAACTGCAAAATTTCAAATTATAACTTTTATACATTGTACAGTTAAAGTTAAACAAAATAGAAATCCACTTTATCATTTTCAATGCTATGAATTGAAGAATGAATCAATAAATTTATAAATTTTCAAAATTTATAACATTTTAAGCAATTTTAAGCTAGAAACATTAATTTATACATTAAAATTTGTTTTCAAATCTTTTTAAATATTCGCTCAAAAATTTGTTTGAAAAAATCATTAAAAAATTTTTCAGGAATCTAATAATAATTTTGTTATCTTGAAACTCGAATTTTTTCTAAAGTTTTTTGAAAATCCTGCAAAAGTAAAAAAAATATCTTAAAATCATCCAGATGCTTTTTTAAACATTTTGGAAATCTTATTAAATATTCTATTGAAATTAATTTTTCAAAAAAAATTATTGTTAGTTTTTCCAGGAATTATTTTTCATTCATTTAAAACCTTCCAAAATGCTTAAAAAGTTAATGAATTTTGTGTTCATCTTCAAAAGTCTACATTGTGTTTTAAATGTTTGGAAATCTTTTCACGTTTTAAATTATTTTGGAATCTTTTCAAAACTTCTAAATATATTTTAAACTCAATTATTTTACAAATGAATAATTTTTTAATTGATATTTATTATTCAGAAATTTCAATCTTTTTAAATATTCCCTTAAAATTAGTTTTTCAAAACAAAAAATCATTTAAAATTTTTCCAGCAAACTTAAGAAATTTTTTTTTTAAAAGCTTTAAAGATCCTTAAAATCTTCAAAATTTTATTTCGAAATCTTCCAAAATATAAATTCAGTTTTTTATTTTTCGAAATCTTTTCCAGTTTTAAATAAAGTTTGGATTTTCTCAAAACTTGTAAATATTTCTCAAACTAACTCAAATATTGCTAAATATTTTAAAAAAATGTCTTCCCCAATCAGAAAATTTCTAATTAAATGCGTTGAATTAATTTTTCAATTTTTTAAATTATTTTTATTTTCGAAAAAGTTCATAAAATTTCAATTGAACGTTTACATTTGTTTAACTACTAAGGCTTTCAAATTCAAAATTTTCTATTTTTCACGTCAAAATCTGTAATTTGCTTAATTTTAATTTTCTTTTTTTTTTGGGGGGGGGGTGGTGTAGATAAACAATTTCTAACAATAAATTAATAATTTTTTATTTAGTGTAAATATAAATAATATTTTTAAACAGCTGCTTGCCCCCTATTATGTTCAAAACAAAATTTCCAGTGATCTAATCTAATATTTTGAAAGTATTAAAAATTAACTTAAATTTTTGTTTGATTTTTTTTTTTTAATTTTTACTTTAGTCTATGAATGATCAAAATTTCTACTTTCGAATCCAGGTTCAGAATTCATCATTTTTGGTTTAAAATGTATTATTTGGTTCAAAATTTAATTATGTTGTTGAAAATTCAAGAATTTTGTTAAAAAGTTATACTTTTTAGTTGAAAATTTGTCTTGTCCAAAAAGTTAGTTTTTGTTAAAAATTCAACTATTTTGTTGAACCTTCGTCCTTCAGGTTTGAAAATTCAGGTTTTTTTGTAAAAATTTCATCTTTCCAGTGAAAAATCCAACTGTGCGGTTAAAAATTAACTTTTTTGAAAAAATTTACATTTTCGGGTTGGAAATTTATCTTTTTTAGTTGAAAATTCAACTATTTGGTTGAAAATGTATGTATTTTGTTAGAAATTATATTTTTTTAATTACGATGAATTTTCAATTGATTTAAATTAATATTTAATATTAAAAAATAATTAATATTTTAGGGTATTTCAAAAATATTCGAAGAAATTTTGAATAAATAATAATAAATAATAATAAAATAATATATATATAATAAAAATAATAATAAAATAATTAATGTGGAGGTATTCTAAATGATTTCAAAGGATTTTAAATATTTCTGAGAATTTCAAAAGATTCCAAAGAATTTATAAGTGATTTCAATTATTTGAAGGGATTCCAAAGGGATTTCAGTTTTTAGAATATTTAAAAAGATTCCCAGGCATTCTTAGAAGATGAAAAAAATTTCAACAGATTTCCAAGGATTTTGATGATTTTAAGTAATTTTAAACGCTCTCATGGTATTTAAATAAATTTTCCAGATTTTTAGGAAATTAATTTATCTTGAATTCTTTTATATTCTTATGAATTCCCTTGAATTTTTTTATATTCTTATGAATTCCCTTGAATTTTTTTAGTCCACTTGAATTCTTCTAGATTCACTCAATTCTACTCAATTCCATGATTTTTTTGTCGTTTTCATTTAATTCATAGTAAAGCCTTTTATACTTACGAATTAGGCATTTCATCAAAGTTTGAATTTCTTTGAATTTTTCGAAACTCATTTCAAAGTTAATAAATTTAATGATTTTTCTAATTCTTTTGAATTGTTTTCAATTCACTCATTTTTTTTTTAATTTGCCTTAAATTTTTATGATTTTCATCGAATTTTTCTCATTTTCCTTGAATTCTTATAAACTCATTCCAATTTTACTGAAACAATGGAATTAACAAATTTTCAATTCATTTGAATTCTTTTGAATTTAATTTGAACTGTTTTGAGCTTTTAATAATTTATCCTTAATTCCTACAAATTTAATTTGAATTCTTATAAATTTCATCGAATTCATTTCCATTTCATTAAATTCAAGAGAACATGAGCCATACTATTTTAGTCTGTGACAGCCCTGAAAATAATGAATGAAAAAAAAAAAAATTTTTAATTTGAAGAAATATAAAATAAAAGTATCTCTATTCTAAAAATTTTAAGGAGGTAGTTAAAATCTATTTTTGATTTGTGAGCATTTTTGTATTCTGATTTCAGTAAATGAAATGGTTCACAAGAAAGTAGATTTCATTTGGAATTCAGAAGAATTAAAATGATTTCATTCCATTTACAAAAAATTCTGTATTAAAAATTCTACAAGAATAATAGTCCGAGAAAATGAGGAATTAGTCCGGGAAAAATCAAGGAACAGTCAGGGAATTTTGAAAATGTTGCCGCCACCCGCTGATGAATAGGGAAGAAAGACTTCTTTTGAAAGACCTCAAATCGGAGACTTTCTAATTTGGAAGAATTAAAATTAGACCACTGGAATCTGTTTTTCTTCCAGATAGTTGCACCACTGATTTGTCTTTTCAACACACCCACATTTACATTAGTTTCTCTTATACGAGGAAGCTTAGGCAAGGTTCATTTTTCTGTCGTCACTGCACTCTCATTACGTGTTTCGTATACTCCAATCAGTTCGCGCCTTCTTTCCCATTACCTCTTGCCCCTCCTCTTTACTTTTTACATTTTTTTTTCTCTTCCCCTTGAGTATTGTCAGCCCCACAGAAGGGTGAGTTCCCGCTTTTCTCTTTTGTGTACACACTTAAGACAGCTAGTGACACACGATAAACACGAGTGAGGAAAGAGTGAGAGGGCTGCTTGGTTTAAATAAACTCGGTGGAAAAGGGGCGAGATCGTGAGGTGATTAAATTCTGCGGGTACAAAATTCTTCCCATTTGTTAAAAGCGAGGGGAGATTTCATTTTGGGGATAAATAGGTCGAATGTAATTTCTAGATTAATGTTCTTCTCAAATTGTTTTTTCACTGGAACGCAAGTGAAACGAGAAGCGCAAGGTCTCGGACGCACGCCACTTTTCACGCATTTTGACACTTTTTTTTTACTAACGATGCAACTATTCTTCACATTTCTTGAAAACGAGATGGAAGATTAAATTTTGGCAGTAAGTAGATGAAATCTAATTTCTAGATTAATCTTCTGCGCAAATTGTTTTTTACTAGAACGCCAGTAAAATGAGAAGCGCCAGGCCTCGGACCAACGCCACTTTTCACACATTTTGCTTCCTCATAGAGAAGTCTTTGTATTTATCAATGATGCAACTTTTTTTCTATTATTTAAAAAAAGAGATACTAATGCTACTATTTCCTCAACTTATTTTATAATGCGACTATTCTTCCCATTTGTTAAAAAGGAGATGTCAAGATTTGATTTTTGCGGTAAATAGGTCGAATAAAATTTCTAAATTAATCTGCTCTCAAATTGCTTTTTACTAGAAGGCTAGTAAAACGAGAAGCGCCAGGTCTTGGACAACGCCACTTTTCACACGTTTTTATTAACGATTCAACTGTTTTGGTACTATTATAAAGGATACTAATGATACTATTTTATTAAATTGTTTCATAATGCAACTATTCTTGCTGTAGGTTAAAAACGTGACGATATTCAATTTTGGCGGTAAATAGGTCAAGTCTAATTTCTAGATCAATCTTCTTCTCAAATTGTTTTTCACTATGTGAAATGACGAGCGCCAGGTCTCGGACTAACGCCACTTTTCACACGTTTTTATTAACGATGCAACTGTTTTGCTACTATTAAACTAAATGATACTAATGCTTCTATTTTCTCAAATTGTCTTAAAATGCAAATATTCTTCCCATTTTTTAAAACGAGATGACGAGATTTAATTTTGGCAATAATTGGTCGAATATAAGTTTTAGATGAATGTTCTTCTCAAATTGCATTTTACTAGAACGCCAGTAAAATGAGAAGCGCCAGGCCTTGAACTAACGCCACTTTTCACAAATTTTTATTAACAATCCAACTATTTTGCTACTATTGAACTAAGTGATACTAATGCTACTATTTTATCAAATTGCTCGATAATGCAACTATTCTTTTCATTTGTTAAAAACGAGATTACGAGATTTAATTTTTGCGGTAAATAGGTGGAATATAATTTTTAGATCAATCTTCTTTTCAAATTGTTTTTTATTAAAAGGCCGGAAAATGAGGAGCGCCAGGCCTCGGACCTACGCCACTTTTCACACATTTTTATTAACGATGCAACTGTTTCGCTACTATCGAACTAAATGATACTGATGCTACTATTTTCTTAAGTTGATCAAAAATGCAACTATTCTCCCCATTTGTTAAAAAAAAATATACCAACATTTAATTTTTGCGGTAAATAGGTCGAATAAAATTTCTAAATTCATCTGCTTCTCAGATTGCTTTTTACTAGAAGGCTAGTAAAACGAGAAGCGCCAGGTCTTGGACAACGCCACTTTTCACACGTTTTTATTAACGATTCAACTCTTTTGGTACTATGGAACTAAAGGATACCAATGATACTATTTTATTAAAATGTTTTATTTGTTAAAAACAAGGTAACGAGACTTAACTTTAGCGGTAAATAGGTCAAATCTAATTTCTAGACTAACCTTCTTCTCAAATTGTTTTTTACTATGTAAAATGAGAAGCGCCAGGTCTCGGAATAACGCCACTTTTCACAAATTTTTATTAACGATGCAACTGTTTTGTTGGTATTGAACTAAATGATACTAATGCTACTATTTTCTCAAATTGTCTTAAAATGCAACTATTCTTCCCATTTTAAAAAAACGAGATGACGAGATTTAAGTTTGGCAATAATTGGTCGAATATAATTTTTAGATTAATGTTCTTCTCAAACTGTTTTTAACTAGAATGCCAATAAAATGAGAAGCGCCAGGCCTTGGACGAACGCCACTTTTCACACATTTTTATTAACGATACAACTATTTTGCTACTATTGAACTAAATGATACTAATGCTCCTATTTTATCAAATTGCTCGATAATGCAACTATTCTTCCCATTTATTAGAAACGAGATGACGAGATTTAAGTCTTGCGGTAAATGGGTCGAATATAATTTCTAGATTAATCTTCTTCTCAAATTGTTTTTGGCTAGAACGCCAGTAAAATGAGAAGCGCCAGGTCTCGGACTAACGCCTCTTTTAAAACATTTTCACCCTTTTTTATTAACGATGCAACTATTTTTTACTATATAAAAAAACGATATTAATGTTACTATTTTATTGAATTGTTCGCTAATGCAACTATTCTTCACATTTCTTAGAAGCCAGGGGAGATTTAATTTTGGTAGTAAAAGGGTCGAATCTAGTTTCTGGATTAATCTTCTTCTCAAACAGTTTTTCGCTAGAACGCCAGTAAAATCAGAAGCGCCAGGTCTCGTACTAACGCCACTTTTCACAAATTTTTATTGACGATTCAACTGTTTTGGTACTATTGAACTAAAGGATGCTAATGATACTATTTTATTAAATTGTTTTATGATGCAACTATTCTTCCTATTTGTTAAAAACGAGGTGAAGAGATTTAATTTTGGCGGTAAATAGGTCAAATCTGATTTCTAGATTGATCTTCTTCTCAAATTGTTTTTTTATACGTAAATTGAGAAGCGCCAGGTCCCGGCCTAACGCCACTTTTCACAAATTTTTATTAACGATGCAACTGCTTTGCTACAATTTTCTCAAATTGTCTAAAAATGCAACTGTTCTTTCCATTTTTTAAAAACGAGATTGCGAGATTTAATTTTGGCAATAATTGGTCGAACATAATTTTTAGACTAATGTTCTTCTCAAATTGCATTTTAATAGAACGCCAGTAAAATGAGAAGCGCCAGGCCTTGAACTAACGCCACTTTTCACCAATTTTAATCAACGATGCAACTGTTTTGCTGCTATTGAACTAAATAATACTAATGCTACTATTTCATCAAATTGCTCGATCATGCAACTATTCTTCTCATTTTTCAAAGACGAGATGACGAGATTTAATTTTTGCGGTAAATGAGTCGAATATAATTTCTAGATTAATCTTCTTTTCAAATTTTTTTCTTACTAGAACGTCAGTAAAATGAGAAGCGCCAGGTCTCGGACTAACGCCACTTTTCACACACTTTTATTAACGATGCAACCTCGGATGCAACCGTTTCTCTGCTATTGTACTAAATGATACTAATGCTACTAATTTATCAAATTGCTCGATAATGAAACTATTCTTTCCATTTATTAAAAACGAGATGACGAGTTTTAATTTTGGGCAATAATTGGTCGAATATAATTTTTAGATTAATGCTCTTCTCAAATTTCATTTTACCATATAAAATTAGAAGCGCCAGGTCTCGAACTAACGCCACTTTTCACTAATTTTTATTAACGATGCAACTGTTTTGTTGCTATTGAACAAAATGATACCATTTTCTTAAATTGTTTTATAATGCAAAATTTCTTCCTATTTGTTAAAAGTGAGATGAGGAAATTCAATTTTGGCGGGAAATAGGTCGAATCTAATTTCTAAATTAATCTGCTTCTCAAATAGCTTTTTACTAGAAGGCTAGTAAAACGACAAGCGCCAGGTCTCGGACTAACGCCACTTTTCACACATTTTTATTAACGATGCAACTGTTTTGCTACTATTGAACTAAATGATACTAATGCTACTATTTTCTCGAAGTGTCTTCAAATGCAACTATTCTTTCCATTTTTAAAAAACGAGATTATGAGATTTAATTTTGGCAATAATTGGTCAAATATAATTTTTAGAATAATGTTCTTCTCAAATTGCATTTTACTAGAACGCCAGAAAAATGAGAAACGCCAGGCCTTGGACTAACGCCTCTTTCCACAAATTTTTATTAACAATGCAACTGTTTTGCTGCTATTGTACTAAATGATACTAATGCTAATATTCTATTAAAATGCTCGATAATGCAAAAAAAAATTCTTCTCATTTATTAAAAACGAGATGACGAGATACAATTTTGGCGGTAAATAGGTCAAATCTAATTTCTAGACTAAGCTTCTTCTCAAATTGTTTTTTAGTATGTACAATGAGAAGCGCCAGGTCTCGAACTAACGCCACTTTTCACTAATTTTTATTAGCGATGCAACTGTTTTGTTGCTATTGTACTAAATGATACTAATGCTACTATTTTCTCAAATTGTCTTAAAATGCAACTATTCTTTCCATTTTTTAAAAGCGAGATGGCGAAATTTAATTTTGGCAATAATAGGTCGAATATAATTTCTAGATTAATCATCTTCTGAATTTTTTTTTACAACAAAGCCAGTAAAATGAGAAGCGCCAGGCCTAGGACTAACGCCACTTTTCACACATTTTTATTAACGATTCAACTGTTTTGGTACTATTGAACTAAAGGATACTAATGATACTATTTTATTAAATTGTTTCATAATGCAACTATTCTTCCTATTTGTTAAAAACGAGGTGACGAGATTTAATTTTGGCAGTAAATAGGTCAAATCTAATTTCTAGATTAATCTTTTTCTCAAATTGTTTTTCACTACGTAAAATGAGAAGCGCCAGGTCTCGGACTCACGCAACTTTTCACACATGTTCAATAACGATGCAACTGATTTGCTACTATTGAATTAAATGATAGGTCAAATCTAATTTCCAGATTAATATTCTTCTCAAATTTTTTTTACTGGAACGTCAGCAAAATGAGAAGCGCCAGATCTCGGACTCACGCCACTTTTGAAACATTTTCACACTTTTTTTATTAACGATGCGACTATTTTTCTACTATTTAAAGAAAAACAATACTAATGCTACTATTTCATTGAATTTTATTGAATTGAATTTTATTGAAAAGAAAATTAAAAATTGGTCAGGGAAAATTTAGGATATTTTGAAAATTAAGACATCCTTTTTGGTTGGAAACGCGTCTCTTTGGAATGGAAATTCAACTATTTTGGCAGAAAATTAACTTTTTCTTGAAAATTCAAATCTTTTTTTGAAAATTTGTCTCTTTTTTTTTTAATATTCATCTGGTTTAGTAGAAATTTTATATGAATTTTTTTGCTAAACATGCAGCTCTTTGGTTGAAAATTAATCTCCATTGGTTGAAGATACAACTATTTTCTTTAAAATCCGTCTTTTTTCGTTTAATTCAACAGTTTTTTATTTAAAATTAAAATATCTTTTTCTGAAATATCTAGTAATACATTATTCGTTAAAAATTCATGTTTTTGGTTTAAAGTGAAATACTTTATTCACGGTCTAACCGCGTTGTAAAAAATATATTTTTTGAAGACTAATCATTTTAGTTGCAAATTCATCTCTATTGTAAAAAAAAAGTTTTCTTGCAACTTAACGTTTCTCGTTAAAATTATCTTTTATCTTGAAAATCCATATTTTTGTTTTGAAAATTCGACTGTTTTTCCGAAAATTCGTGTTTTGTCTTGAAAGTTCAACCATTTGCATGAACTTTTTTTCTTTTTTGACCGAAAAATCTTTATTTGTTGAAAACTCATTTTTTTAATAGGAAACTACAAAATTTTCGTTAAAAATTTATCTCTCTGGTTGAAAATTTGACTATTTTGAAAAAAAAATTTTTTTGTTATTAAATAATTTTTGGTACTGCAGACTAAACTTTTTCATTATTGGTTCCAAATTTATTTATTTTTTATTTGAAAATTCATGTATTTTGTTTGAAATTCGTCTTTTTTGGTAGAAAATTAATCTTCTTGGTTGAAAAATCAACTTTTTGGTTTTAAAATTCATCTCTTTTAGCAGAACTTTATAATCATTGAATTTTTGCAAAATTTATATTTATTATAAGTTTTTTAATTATTAAATTAAGGATATTAAAAAATTTTATTTTTCACTTTTATTTCATTTTTTTTGTTTTTTTTGTTAAAAATGCAACTATTACATTTTGCGTTGTGAATTAATCTTTTTGTTGAAAATTCAACAGTCTTATTAAAAAATTCGTCTTTTTGGCTTGAAAATTTAACTATTTTGTCGAAAAGGCAAGTGTTTTTTTTTTAATTAAAATTTTTTTTGGTTGGCATATCATCTATTATATTCTTCGTTGAGAATCCTTTTTTTTGTTAAAAAATCAACTAGTTGTTTTAAAGTTAAAGTACTTTTAAAATTTGATTTTTTAAAGATTTTTGTAACATTTTAATTGAATATTCACATTTTCGATACGAAAATTTAAGTGTTGTATAGAAAAATCCTCTTTTTGGCTTGAAAAATCAACAATTTTTATACAAATCGGACTATTTGGTTGAAAGTGAACTTTTTTTCAAAAATTCGACTTTCTTGGTTCAAATTTGTTTTTTAATTAAAAAATTCAACTTTTTCTATAGTTTGGTTGAATATTTATCCTTTATATATTGGAAAATCAACTATTTTGTAGAAAATTCATCTTTGTCACTTAATTTGTTCTTAAATTGTTAATTCAGTACTTTGTTGAAAATTCATCTTTTGGTTGAGGATTCAACTATTTGATTAAAAATTCAGCTATTTTTTATTAAATTGAACGGGTTGAAAATTCGTTTTGTTGAAAAGTAATTTTTGAAACTGAAAATTTCACGATTCTTTTTTGGTTAAAAAAATATTTTTTGTAGTTGGAAATTCAACACAATTCGTTTTATTTTTCGTTTAATTCAACTTATTGAAAATTCGTCGTTTGGCAGAAAATTAATCTTTTGTGGTAGAAAATTCATCTTTCTTGGATGAAAATGAACTTTCTTGTTGAAAATTCAACTTCTGCCAAAAATTTGTCTTTTTGGCTTAAAAATTCAACTGTTTTTGGTTGAGTTTATAACTTTTTTTAATTCGACCGTTCAAAATACATCCTTG
Organism: Andricus curvator; assembly: GCA_932195095.1. NCBI lineage: Eukaryota > Metazoa > Arthropoda > Insecta > Hymenoptera > Cynipidae > Andricus > Andricus curvator. The sequence goes on from CAKNYM010050094.1 coordinate 27,410, forward strand.
CATGTTCAAATATTCTATTGTCAATGCAACTGTTTGGGTAAAAATTAATTTTTGTTGTTCAAAGTTCCTCTTTTTGCGTTAAAAATTCATCTTTGTTGTTAGGAAATATTAGTATTTCAAAGTGTCCCATCTGTAATTCGATGTGGTTTGAGAAAATTTTGGGCTAATTTATTTTTCGGGGGGACAAAACTACATTCATCAAAGAGAGGAAAGGGGGGGGGGGGGTAAAAATAGCCCAAAATTGGTAAGGTAGTTAATGGACGGTTCCTAATTGAAAACGGTAAAAACGTGGAGCTTTTAAACTATGTACAAATTCGAGTATCCGGTATGGTGGCGACAATAATTGTTGGATTTCCAAGACGAGGAATACCAAAGGCCAATTAAATAATAAAACTCTACCTACAATTTTCTCCTCTTTACACACCAATCCCCAGCTTGCATATCCATTTACTTGGGAAGCCGACTCGCGAGCAGAAAATTGAGCTCGAATACCATCGCATTTGGAATTGGAACTGTTGGCGAGTTTCTGCTGGTTCAGGGTTACGATCAAGGTGAGTAGAAGGTATTTCGCCACGCACAAGAGATCGAAACTTCTCGTTTCACTTTCTCGTTCATGAGTCGTAAAGTCGGAAAATATCACGGGGCCGGGGAAAGGAAGCTTCTGGGGCTGTAGGAATCGGGGTAAAGAGGACTACTCGTTGGCCCGTAGGGGTTGCCTCCTTAGAGGGCCAATTATCCGCGATATTCCGACTTTTTACGAGGATATATCCTCCGAGGCATATCTCGCCCAAGAATAGTTTCAGTTCCAGTTCCACTTCTGCCAGATATGGAGACGAAAGTTTTTCTACTTTTGGGTAATAAATGCATTGATGGCTAGGCAGAAGAGGGTCAAAGTTATTGACGTTTCTGCGAATAAGAGTAATAGTTATCTTGCGGAAGGGGAAGTTATAACTTGGCTCTATGATATATGATTGAAAGGGGAAATGTTTATGTATCCTTAGACTTTAGGCTTATCTTCAATTTGCTATATGATCGTGAGATGAGTACCAATTTAGCATTGAGAAGAGTGCCAACCGACAAAAGAAGAATTGAGTAATTTGGTGTAATTATAGTTAGAAAGCGTCGAGAAGATTTGAGTTCTTTATTTGGA
>CAKNYM010050094.1:50677-62542 GCA_932195095.1 Andricus curvator
AAATTTAGCCGGCTTCTTAGACTCAAATCCGCACATATGCGGTTTGCCGACGTTATTTCTGTTTTGGTACGAACGACAGCATCCGGTCCATGCTGGACAACCCTCGAAATTAACCAGCTCCCTCACTTAACTTAAAAACCATAAATTTCTCTGATATCACATTTTAAATTCCTTGAAGGATCAAAATAACTATTTCAAACATTTCTATTTACTTTGCATGAAATTTTATCAAACTTAGGGGCGGAGAGATAATTTTGACTTATAAACTCTCACCTTTGACCTTTGACCTTTAACTTTATATTTTAACTTGTGGCATGTCACTTTTTTCATATGACAGATAGCCTTTAAACTCTGAACTTTCACCTTAAACTTTTAACCCGTGACCTTTGACCATTGACCTTTGGCCTTATATTTCAACCTATGAAATGCCGCTTTTGACTTTCTTTCTTATATTTTAATCTATGACATTCAGGCAGCGCCTCACTTAACTTATAAACATAAAATTCTCTTATGTCACATTTTGAATTCCTTAGAAGATAAATATAACTATTTCAATTATTTCTATTTATTTTATAATAATTTTTATCAAAATTAGGAAAGAGAGAGAGAGAGAGAGAGAATTTTGACCTATGAACTCTGACCTTTGACTTTTAGCCTTTGACCTTTGACCTCTCATCTATGACTTTTAATTAGCACCTTCATTCAACTTAAAATCCATAAATTTCTCTGATATCACATTTTAAATTCCTTGAATGATAAAGAATAAGTATCTCAACCGTTTCTATTTAATTGACATTATCTTTGATCAAATCTAGGAGAGAGAGAGAGAGAGAATTTTGACCTATGAACTTTCACCGTTCACTTTCAGCCTTTCACCTTTCACTTCTTATCTTATATTTCAACCTATGACCCCTTACTTTTCTCCTTTGATCGCTGGCTATCGAACTCTGAAGTTTCACCTTTGACTTTTAACCTTTGACTTTTGACCTGTTTTTTTCATTTAACCTAATTTAAAAATTATAACTTTTTCTCAGGTCACTTTTAAAATTCCTTTAAAGATAAAAAAACAATTATTTGAACTATTTCTATTTATTTTATATTAATTTTTATCAAATTTAGGGAAAAGAGAGGTAAAAGGATCAACTTTGACTTTAACCTTTGACCTTTTATCTTATATTTTATCCTGCAACATGTTACTTTTAACCTCTTTTCTTATATTTTTATCTCAGACATTTAAGCAGCGCCTCACTTAAAAACAATACATTTCTTTGACCTTTGACCTCTCATCATTTATTTTAACCTTTGACCTCTTATTCTTTATTTTAACCTTTGATCTCTAAACTATCATCTTTGAACTTCGACCTATGAACTCTCACCTTTGACTTTTAACATTTGACCTTTAAAAAATTTGACATTTAAGGTTTAAATGTTAACCCCTGACTTTTTTTTCGATCTCAATCGATTTTCGATTTAATGAATTTCGATCTCTTGTCTCATATTGTTGAGAGGTAACCTTTAAACTCTGAACTTTTATCTTTGATCGTTAACCTAACTTAAGATTGTATAGTTTTCAGTATTTAACCTTTGACCTCTTATCTTATATTCCAACCTATGAACTTTTGCTTTCAACATTTAACTTTTGTTCTTACACCTCTCATTTAAGATTTTAACGTTAACCTCTGACCTTTCTTTTTTGATCTCTGATCTCATATGGTTGAGCCATAACCTTTGAACTTTGAACTTTAACCTTTGACCGATGATCTCTTCTCTTGAATTTCAATATATTAGTTTTAACCAGCCCCATAAATTTACTTAAAACACCATACATTTCTCGGATATCACTCTTTAAATTCTTGTCGAGATTGAGATTTTTGAAAATATTTTCAATTATTTTATATTAATTTTCATCTCTGAGGGACAGAGAGAGAATTTTGACCTATACACCCTCACCATTTAGTTTTACCTTTTGATATTTGATATCTCAGCTTATAATTTAACCTATGACCTCTCACCTTAAACCTCTGTTCTTATATTGTTGAGCCCTAACCTTTAAACAGAGAACTTTCACCTTTCACTTTTAGCTTTTGTCCTTTGACCTCTCATCTTAGATTTTAATCTATGACTTTTAAGTGGCCCCTCACTTAACTTAAAAAGAATATTTCAGCTAATTTTATTTATTTTATAATTTTTTTTTCAAATTTAGGGGACACAGAGAGAGAGAGAAATTTTTGACCTTTGAACTCCCACTTTTGACCTTTAGCTTTTGTTCTTTTACCTCTCATCTTAGATTAAAACTTTAACCTCTGACCTTTCACTTCTGATCTCTGATCTCATATGGTTAAGCCCCAACCTTTGAACTCTGAACTTTGACCTTTGACTGTTGATCTCTTCTTTCAGATTTTAATATATGCATAACCAGCCCCTTAAATTTAATTAAAAACAATCAGTTTTCCTGATATCACTTTTAAATTCTTGTGAGGATTGCATTTTTTTAAATTAATTTCTAATAATTTCGTATTAATTTTTATCTCTGAAGGACAGAGAGAGAATTTTGACTTATGAACTCTCACCATTGACCTTTATTCTTTGACCTTTAACCTCTCAGCTTGTATTTCAAGCTGTGACTCCTCACTTTTCACCTCTGATCTGGTATAGTTGAGCCCCAACCTTTAAACTCTCAACTTTCATCTCTGACCTTTCACCTCGGACCTTTGACCTCTTACCTTAGATAATAATCTATGACTTTCAACTAACCCCCTCGTTTAACTTGAAAACTATAAATTTCTCGGGCATCATATTATAAATTCCTTCTTAGATAAAAATAATTTTTTCAATGATTTCTATTTATTCTTTATTAATTTTTATCAAATTTGGGGGACAGAGAGTTAATTCTGACCTATAAACTCTCTCATTTAACTTTGGACCTTTGACCTGTTATCTTAGATTTTAATCAACGACCTCTCACTTTTGGACCTCTGATATCATCTGGTTGAGATCTTATCTTTGAACTCTGAACTTTCACCTTTGACCTTTAGCTTTTGAAATTTGAACCCTGAATGTTGAAATGTGACCTTTAAACTTTGACCCCTGAGTAAACATTCTTTTAAAAAAAATTTTATTACCTTTTTTCAGAATAAATCATTGAACCCCTTTAAATATAGCGGGGTATTTTTTTGATCAGGAAAAGTAACTTTTTTTAGTCAATTTTTAAAGATAAGGTCACTATAGCCACTTTTTTAAATAAAACTATCACGTTAGGCGCTTTTCTTCCAAAAAATGAACGCATAGGTTAACATAATTTAAAATAATTACTTTTTATTATTTATTTTAAACAGTGAAGAATGATTTTTTTAAAATAATTTTTGACGAATTAATTATTTCATTGAATTTTAATTAATAATAATTTAATAATTTTGAATTTTCTTGAATTATTTTGACAGATTTTGGGGCCTTTTAAAAGATTTTAATAATTTGAAGCGATTTCAAAAAATTTTAAAAATTGTAGAGGAATTTTTAAAATAGTCAGGGATTTTCACGAACTTCAATAAGATTCGAAGCATAGCAAAATATTTCAAAAAATTTACAAGAAATTTTTCAGGATTTGAATGATTTTAAGAGATTTGAAAAATGTTTCATAAGGTTTCAAAGAATTTATTAGAATTTATGAGATATTTCAGAAAATATCAGATTTCATCTCATTTCGTAGAATTTCAAAAATGTTCAAATATTTGAAAGTATTTTTTAAAATTTGAAAGAATTTTAAAGATTTCAGTATATTTTAATGGATTCTAGATAATTTAAAATTAATTTTAATAATTTAAAGGAATTTCAAAAAATGTTGAAGATTTTAGGTTGTTTTTGAAAATTCCAAGAAATTTTCAAAAGCTTAAAAAAATTTCGAACAATTTCAAAAGATTTTAAAGGATTTGAAACATTTTAGGGTTTTTTTAAAGAGATTTCAAGGAATTTTCTATTGATTTTAGTCATTTAATTGAATTTCAAATATTTTAAAAGATTCCAATACATTTTTTATTGATTTCGTTATTTTAAATGGATTTAAAAGGGTTACAAATATTTTATAGCATTTTAAAAGATTCTAAGGCATTTTCAAAAAATTGAAAAAAATTTCAAGGGATTTTATAAGATTTTCGAGGATTTCAATTATTTGAAGGGATTTTAAAAGCTCTCAACTTAAATAAATTTTTCAAGATTTTAGGAAATATCAAATTTCGTAGAATTTCACGGGATTTCAAAATAATTTTATAGATTAAAAAAAATGGATGCACAAAAAGTGAGGAATTTTCTAGGAATTCCAAGATTTGAAGATATGTTCAAATATTTTTTTGCAATTCCTCTGAATTCTTATTAACTTATCCTGAATTTTTTAAAATCCTTTTAAATTCCTTCAAATTTTTTTTTAATTCAATTCAAAATTACTAAATTTAATTATTTTTTTAAATCCAGTTGAATTTCTTTTAAATTCACCATGAATTTTCATAAATTCCATCGAATTCTTCTCATTTTCCTTAAATTCCTGTAAATTCACAACTCGACTGAAATTGATGGCATTTTTTGGATTTTATGATTTTTTTTTTCAAATAATTTGAATTTAACTTGAATGGTTTTTAATTTTAAATAAATAGGTTGCTTTACACTTTTTTGAAAGTAAATTAGGCTATGGCAGCCTGAGGATAATGAATGAAAAATTCATCAATTTTAAATTTTATTATTATTATTATTATTTTATTCCATTCATAAAAGATATTTATATTAAAAATGTTGCAAGATTAGAATTTTGGTCTTTTGAATATTAATGGTCAAAGAAAATGAAAAATTAGTCAGAAAAAGTCACAAAATTTAAAAAATGAAATTTTACGACCAGCCTGATTCAGAAGAATTTAAATGTTACAAGATTAAAAATTTCAATTCAAAAGATACAATTTAAAAATTTTTTAAAGTTAATTAAGAGAAAAACAAAAATAAAAATAATTAATTTCAATTTATTAGCACGAATAGTGTCTTAACTAGTGATTACATTTAATTAATTATTATTTATTATTTTCTATAAGATTGTGAAAATAAAAAATAAAAAAATTTCTCTTTAAATCGTTAAATAATTCAGTTTTCTATACCCATTAGGGTATAGAATTTTATAAAATTCCCGCTCTCGTGGGAAAAAGAACATCTGAATTTCGCTGACTGAACCACGCAAAGAAAAGTTCGCGAGGGGAAAGAATTTTCTCCAGTCGGAATAGCACTTAAATTTAGCCGACTATAAACGACAGAAAAAAAAATTTTCCGGCGACAAGAAATTGTTATCACAACGAATTTCTACCAAAGAAGATGAATTTTTAAATTAAAAAAAAAAAAATTTTCAACAAGAGTTGCATTTTCAAACCTAGAAATATTTTTCGGTGGAGAAAGACAATAAATCTAAAATGAAAAAACATCCAAAATGTTGAATTTGCAAGCCAAGGAGATTAATTTTTTACTGAAATGTTACATTTTCTGCAAAACAGTTAAATTTTCAACCATGAACATTAATTTTTTAATAATAAAGACGAATTCTCAACAATACAGATAAATTTTTAACCAATTGAATTTTCAGCCAACGAGATTAATCTTCTACCACAAAAGACGAATTTTCAATAAATTACATGAATTTTCAACCAAAAATTTGATTTTTCTAAATAAAAAAAAAAATTATTAACCAAAAATAGGATAGTTAACTTATCATTGAAAAAAATTAATTTTCAATAGAAGAAAAGTTTTTCTACAAAACAGTTGAATTTTTCACCAAGTAAACAATTTTCTACCAAATAGTTGAATCTTCTGGATCTGAATCCAAATTATTAAATTTTCTAGCCAAAAAGTTGAATTTTTTACAAATTAGATCAATTTTCAACCAAATAGTAGATTTTTGAAACTAAAAAGATAAATTAGTAATGAAAAATAGAATAGTTGTATTTTCATTTAAAAAAAAAAAATAATTTTCAATAAAAAAATATTTGTTAACAAAACACTTTAATTTTTTACCAAATTGTTGAATTTTCAAGCCAAAAAGATAAATTTTCTACAAAAATGTTGAATTTTCTACAAATTAGATCAATTTTTAACCAAATAGTAGAATTTTGAAACTAAAAAGATCAATTATTAGGAAAAATAGAATAGTTACATTTTCAATAAGAAAAAATAATTTTCAATAAAAAAATATTTTTAGAAATTTAAGAATTTTTGTGCAAAGAAACAAATTTTTTTGTTTTTAGGAATTGCAATAGGAGAATTTTGTGGTATTTGTCCAAATTTGATCGTTAAATTCTTGTTTTATTTTCAGGAATTCAATACATTAAAATATTTGTTAACAAAACAGTTTAATTTTTTACCAATTGTTGAATTTTCAAGCCAAAAAGATAAATTTTCTACAAAAACGTTGAATTTTCTACAAATTAGATCAATTATTAACCAAAAATAAAATAGTTAAATTTTCATTTAAAAAAAAAAAAATTATTTGCAATAAAAGAAATAATTGTTTACAAATCAGTTGAATTTTCTAACAAATAGTTAAATTTTCCACAAAATTGTTGAATCTTTTACTAAATTGTTGAATTTTCAAGCCAAAAAGATTAATTTTCTACAAATCATATCAGTTTTCAACCAAATAGTTAAATTTTGAAACTAAAAAGATCAATTATTATCAAAAAATAGAATAGTTACATTTTCATTTAAAAAAATAATTTCCAATGAAATTTTTTTTTTTTAAGAAAACAGTTGAATTTTCTACCAAATAGTGAAATTTTCCACCAAATTGTTGAATCTTCTACTAAATTGTTGAATTTTCAAGCCAAAGAGATGAATTTTTTACAAAAATGTTGAATTTTCTACAAATTAGATCAATTATTAACCAAAAATAAAATAGTTAAATTTTAATTTAAAGAAAAAATTATTTGCAATAAAAAAAATTGTTTACAAATCAGTTGAATTTTCTACCAAATAGGTAAATTTTCCACAAAATTGTTGAATCTTGTACTAAATTGTTGAATTTTCAAGCCAAAAAGATAAATTTTCTACAAAAATGTTGAATTTTCTACAAATTACCTCAATTTTCAATTAAATAGTAGAATTCTTAAACTAAAAAGATCAATTATTAATTAAAAATAGAATAGTTAAATTTTCAATAAAAAAAATAATTTTAAATACAAAAATATTTTTTAACGAAACAGGTTAATTTTTTACCTAATTGTTGAATTTTCAAACCAAAAAGATCAATTTTCTACAAATTAGATCAATTATTAACAAAAAATAAAATAGTTAAATTTTCATTAAAAAAAAATATTATTTTAAATGAAAAAAAATTAATTACAAAACAGTTGAATTTTTTACCAAATAGTCAAATTTTCCTTGAAAAAAAATAATTTTCAATAAATAAATATTTTTTAACAAAACAGTTTAATTTTCTACCAAATTGTTCAATTTTCCAGACAAAAAGATAAATTTTCTACAAAAAGATAAATTTTCTACAAAAAGATAAATTTTCTACAAAAATGTTGAATTTTCTACAAATTAGATCAACTATTAACCAAAAATAAAATAGTTGAATTCTTATTTAAAAAAAAATTATTTGCAGTAAAAAAAATTGTGTACAAATCAGTTGAATTTTTTACCAAATAGGTAAATTTTCCACAAAATTGTTGAATCTTCTACTAAATTTTTGAATTTTTAAGCCAAAAAGATGAATTTTCTACAAAAATGTTGAATTTTCTACAAATTAGATCAATTTTCAATCAAATAGTAGAATTTTGAAACTAAAAAGATCAATTATTAACCGAAAATAGAATAGTCAAATTTTCCTTAAAAAAAAATAATTTTCAATAAATAAATATTTTTTAACAAAACAGTTTAATTTTCTACCAAATTGTTGAATTTTCAAGCCAAAAACATGAATTTTCTACAAAAATGTTGATTTTTCTACAAATGACATCATTTTTCAACCAAATAGTTAAATTTTCAAACTAGAAAGATCAATTATTATCGAAAAATATAATAATTAGATTTTTATTGAAAAAAAAAAATAATTTTAAATACAAAAATATTTTTTAACGAAACAGTTTAATTTTTTACCTAATTGTTGAATTTTCAAGCCAAAAAGATAAATTTTCTACAGAAATTTTGATTTTTCTACAAATTAGATCAATTATTAACCAAAAATAAAATAGTTAAATTTTCATTTAAAAAAAAATTATTTTAAATGAAAAAAAATTGTTTACAAAACAGTTGAATTTTTTATCAAATAGTTAAATTTTCCACAAAATTGTTGAATCTTCAAGCCAAAAAGATTAATTTTCTACAAAAATTTTGAATTTTCTACAAATTAGATCAATTATTAACCAAAAATAAAATAGTTAAATTTTCATTTAAAAAAAAAATTATTTGCAATAGAAAAAATAATTGTTCACAAATCAGTTGAATTTTCTACCAAATATTTAAATTTTCCACAAAATTGTTTTTTAACCAAACAGTTGAATTTTGATACTAAAAAGATCAATTATTTACCAAAAATAGAATAATTAAATTTTCATTAAAAAAAAAACTTTCAATGAAAACAAATATTTGTAACAAAACAGTTGAATTTTCTGTCAAATTCTTGAATCGTGTTGATGATCTTGATTTAACTATTCTATTGTTCGTTAATAATTGATCTTTTTAGTTTCAAAATTCTACTATTTGGTTGAAAATTGATCTCATTTCTATAAAATCCAACATTTTTGTAGAAAATTCATATTTTTGGCTTGAAAGTTCGACAATCAATAAATTTCTTTTTTTATTGAAAATTATTATTTTTTTAAATGAAAATTTAACTATTTTAATTTTGGTTAATAATTGATCTTTTAAGTTTCAAAATTCTACTATTTGGTTGAAAATTGTTCTAATTTCTAGAAAATTCAACATTTTTGTAGACAATTTATCGTTAAGTGGGCCAGTAGCTGGGCAGTAGTGTGTAGAAAATTCAATTGTTTCCAGAAAATTAATTGTTTGTGATAAAATTTTAATTATCGCATTTTTTGTTAAAAATTGATCTATTTTAGTTTAAAAATTCAATTATTTGATTAAAAATTATGTAATTTGTTGAAAGTTCATCTATTCAATTAAAAATTTACTTTTTAATTGAAAATTCATCCTGTTTGGAATAAAATCAATTTTTCTCGGTTGAAGATTCAACTTTTTGGTTGAAAATTCAAACACTCAGTTGAAACTTTATCTGTTTTGTAGAAATCTCGTCTTTTTGGCTTGAAAATTCAACATTTTGGATGAAATTTTTCTTCTTTATTGATTAAAAAATCTTTCTAGCAGTATAGCTATAAGGCTACTGGACCGCTTACCGGCCGATGGTAAATTTGCATTACCGACCGATGCTAGTTACCTGATGTTGGGAACTTACCATAAAACAGAACCTTGCTCGGTCGCTAAGTGGGCCAGTAGCGGTATAGCTATACTACTCGTTTTTTTTAAATTCATCTCTTTAGGTAGAAATTTTATCTTTTTTGTTGAAAATGCAACTCTTTCACTTTTTGGTTGAAAGTAAAACCGCTTTGTTTATTCATAAGAAACGATGAGACTTTACTAAATCAAATCCCCCAAATCGTCTTACGTAATTTTTGAATAACCTTTGAAAATTCACAGAAAAATTTAGTCGCCAAAAATTAGGAAAAAAGGGGGAGGGCGTCAAAACTTAGGGACCCTAATGAAGGAAGGGCAAGTACGAGGCGGTAAAGATGTATAGATTTTCAGATGAATCTAGAATCCTCGTGTTGTTTATTTAAATGAAGCGTTTGTTCCGCAACACTGCTCCGACCCAGGTCGCTGATCAATCTCTCTAGCAATCACCCCAGGTGAAGAGCTTCACAGAGTCACTATGTAAAGCTATTTCTCGTCAAGATTTAAGAAAAAAAGTTAACGTCATTTATGCAGGGCCCCTTTATGGATGATCCACGTGGTTGTCACATTTTTTCGATTTGCAGCTCGTAAAACTGAAAGGTACGACCAATTTTTCAGACCTGGAGACAGTTATGTGCACTTGCTGAAATGAGGGAAAAATAGAGATGACCGTTAAATGAATCGGGTGCAAAAAGCGGTTAGCTTCAAGAAAGATCTTCCAGCTTGATAATCAGCCGCTGTAGCTTTACTCTCTCCATATTATATGTATAACCCTATCGTTGAATCTACTATCATCGCCAGCAAATCTCGTATGTAATTTGCGTGAAATACGCACTAAAAAAGCGGCTTCCACTTGACGCGAACCCTCTTACCTTATCTCCAGAGAAAACTTATTTTATACCAGGTTATAAAAAAAATGGCGAAAAAAGTAATCGAATTACCTATCTCATAAATTGAATTAAGCAGCTGATTAAAACGAGGATAAATCATATCAGTTTATCAGTTTAGCAGAGATTTTCCACCAAAATAGGTATATTAATTATTTTAAAATTTATGAATTTTAAATTAGATTAAAATAAAATTCAAAATCCTATTTATCGTCCAATACTCAAGTTAATGTGTAAAATTCCTGAAAATAAAAACAAGAATCCAACGACCAAATTTAGGCAACCACTATAAAATGCTCCTATTGTAATTTCTTAAAAAAAAAAATTTCTTCGGACAAAAATAAAAAAGAGAAAAGAAAAATGAGAAGGCAACCAACCAATCTTGGTTGGTTACCTACTCATTTTTCTTTCCCCTTTTTTATTTTTATCCAAAAAAATGTTTGTTTTTTTTTAAACTTAGAAGATCAATTATTAACCAAAAATAAAATAGTTCAATTTTCATTTAAAAAAAAAAAATAATTTTCAATAAAAAAAGAAATTTATTTATGGTTGAACTTTCAAGCCAAAAAAATTAATTTTCTACAAAAATGTTGAATTTTCTACAAATTAGATCAATTTTCAATCAAGTAGTAGAATTTCGAAACTAAAAATATCAATTATTACCCAAAAATAGAATAGTCAAATTTAAAAAAAAATTTATATATATTATAATTATCAAAAAAAAAAATTATTTTTTACAAGACAGTTGAATTTTCTACCAAATTGTTGGATCTTCTACTAAATTGTTTAATTTTCAAGCCAAAAAAATGAATTTTCTAAAAAAATGTTGAATTTTCTACAAATTAGATTAATTTTCAATCAAATAGTAGAATTCCGAAAGTAAAAAGATCAATTATTATTATTAACGAAAAATAGAATTGTTAAATTTTCATTTAAAAAAAAATGATTTACAATCAAAAAATATTTTTTAACAAAACAGTTTAATTTTTTACCAAATTGTTGAATTTTCAAGCCAAAAAGATAAATTTTCTACAAAAATGTTGAATTTTCTAGAAATTAGATCAATTTTCAACCAAATAGTAGAATTTTGAAACTAAAAACATCAATTATCAACGAAAAATAGAGTAGTTACATTTTCATTTAAAAAAATATATATAATTTTCAATAAAAAAATATCTTTTAACAAAACAGTTTAATTTTTTACAAAATTGTTGAATTTTCAAGCCAAAAAGATAAATTTTCTACAAATTACATCAGTTTTCAAACAAGTCGTTGAATTTTGAAACTTAAGATCAATTATTAACCAAAAATGGAATAGTTACATTTTCATTTTAAAAAAAACTTTCAATGAAAACAAATATTTTTAACAAAACAGTTGAAATTTCTACCAAATTCTTGAATCCTCTACCAAATTGTTGGATTTTCAAACCAAAAAGATAAATTTTCTAAAAAAATGTTGAATTTTCTACAAATTAGATCAATTTTTAACCAAATAGTAGAATTTTGAAAGTACAAAGATCAATTATTAACAAAAAATAGAGTTGTT
>CAKNYM010050094.1:62552-82857 GCA_932195095.1 Andricus curvator
CTAAATTGTTGAATTTTCAAGCCAAAAAGATAAATTTTCTACAAAAATGTGGAATTTTCTACAAATTAGATCAATTTTCAACCAAAGAGTAGAATTTTGAAACGAAAAAGATCAATTATTAACGAAAAATAGAGTAGTTCATTAGGGTTATTAATTAAAACAGATTCAGTCTCAACCAAAGATTTGCATTTTTAAAAAAAAGATAAAATTTCTACCTAAAGAGACGAATTTTCAAATAAAAAAAAAAAGTAGTATATACGGCTACTGGCCCACTTAACAACTGAGCAAGGTTCTGTTTTATGCTAAGTTGCCAACATCAGGTAATTAGCATCGGTCGGTAATGCAACTTTACCATCGGCTGGTAAGTAGTCCAGTAGTCGTATAGCTATACTACTAAGAAGATTTTTTAATCAATAAAGAAAAGAAATTTCATCCAAAATGTTGAATTTTCAAGCCAAAAAGATGAACTTTCTGCAAAACAGATAAAGTTTAAACTAACTATTTGAATTTTTGACCAAAAAGTTGAATCTTCAACCAAGAAGATTGATTTTTTACAAAAAAGACGAATTTTTAAATAAATAAAAAAATTTTCAATCAAAAAGTTAAATTTTCAACGAAGAAGATTGATTTTATTCCAAAAAAGATGAATTTTCAACTAAATAAATAAATTTTTAATCGAATAGATGAATTTTAAACAAATTACATAATTTTTTAACCAAATAGTTGATTTTTTAAACTAAAATAGATCAATTTTGAACGTAAAATGCAATAATTAAATTGTTATCACAAACAATTAATTTTCTGTAAAACAATTGAATTTTCTACCAAATAGTTGAATTTTCTACCTAAAAAGATTTTTCAGTCAATGAAGAAAAACAATTTCATCCAAAATGTCGAATTTTCAATTAAAAAAGACGAGCTTTATACAAAACAGATTGAACTAAATAGTTGAATTTTTAACCAAAAAGTAGAATTTTTTACCAAGAAGAATAATTTTCTACCAAAAAAGTTAATTCTCAACAAAATACATCAACTTTAAACTAAATAGTTGAATTTTAATCCAAAAAGTTGAATTTTCAACCAAGAAGATTGATTTTTTACAAAAAGACGAATTTTTAATAAAATAAAAAAAATTTTGAAGCAAAAAGTTGCACTTTTAAACTAAAATAGATCAATTTTCAGCAATAAATGCAATAATTAAATTTTTATTACAAAAAATTAATTTAAAAAAAATTAATAATTTTCTATAAAACAGTTCAATTTCCTACCAAATAGTTGAATTTTCAACCTAAAAAGATGATTTTTCAATAAAAAATGTAATAGTTTATATTTCAACTAAAATATTTATTTATATCAAATAAAAAACAGTTTATTTTTTAACCAAACAGTTGAATTTCTAACAAAAAAAATTGATTCTCTACAAAAAAAAAAAGAATATTGAGCAAATTACATAAATTGTCAAAAAATAAGTTGAATTTTCAATCAAGAAGATTAATTTTCTACCAAAAAAACGAAATTTCAACAAAATACATCAAATTTAAACCAAATAGTTCAATTTTCAACCAATAAAATTGAATTTCTATAAAACAAACAAATCACATAAATTTATAACAATCAATTTTTAACACAAAATGCAATAATTAAATTTTCATATGAAAAATTTAATTTTCAACAAAAAAAAAAACGAATTTTCCACTAAATAGTTGAATTTTTAACTAAATTGTTAAATTTTTCAGTCAAAAAGCCGAGTTTTCTAAAAACAGTTCAATTTCCAATCCAAAAATATGAATTTTTAATAAAAAAGTTAATTTTCAAACAAACAATTGAATTTTTAACCAAGTTGTGACATTTTCAGTTAAAAAAATTAATTTTTATTGAAAATAAAACGAATTTTCAACAAAAAATGTAATAGTGAATGTTTCAACAACAAAATATTTCAATTTTAAATCCAAAACTATTTAATTTTCAACCAAACAGTTGCGTTTCTAACAAAAATAAATTGATTTTTCACAACAAAAAATAGGATTTTGAACAAAATACATAAATTATCAAACAAGCAATTAAATTTTTGAACGAGAAGAATAATTTTCTACGAAAAAAGATGAATTTTGAACAAAATACAAGAATTTTCCACAAAATAGTTAAAGTTTCGACTGAAAAAGATCAATTTTTTTATGAAAAATGGAATAGTTAAATTTTCAGTTGAAGAAATTAATTTTTAACCAAAAATATGAATTTTCGGCGAAAAATATAATAGTAAATATTTCAACCAAAAAAGATTTTAATTTTTAATTTAAAGCAGTTGATTTGTATGAAGAAACGAATTCTTAACTTAAATTTTCAATCAAATAGTTGATTTTTTTAACTAAAACAGATAAATTTTGTACCAAGAATGAAATTGCAAAAGTTTCAAAAAAAAAAAAAAAAAAAAAAAACTTTTCAACAAATTAGTTAAATTTTTGACCAAGAAGATTGCTTTTCTACCAAAAACGACGAATTTTCGACTAAATAAATAAACTTCTAACAGAATACCATTTTTCAACTAAAAAAGATCAATTTTCAACCAAAAATGCAATAGTTAAATTTTTATAACAAAAAATTAGCTCATAACAACAAAAATAAGAATTTTCTATAAAACAGTTGAATTTTCTACAAAATTGTTGGAATTTCTAGTCAACAAGCCGAGTTTTCTACAAAAGAGTTTAATTTCCAACCCAAAAATATAAATTTTCAAAAAAAGCTAATATTCAACCAAATTGTTAACTTTTCATTTGAAAGGATTGATTTTTAACAAAAAAGAGTTGAATTTTCAACCTGAAAAGATAAATTTTCAATAATTAATAATATTTCAACTAAAACAGATTTTAATTTTAAATCAGAAACAGTTTAATTTTCAACTAAATAAAAAAACTGATTTTCTACAACAAAAAAGATCATTTTGAGCAAAAAATTTCCAAATTTTCTACCAAAAAAGACGAGTTTTAACAAAAAACATTTTGCAACCGTATAGTTGATTTTTCATCTAAAAAGTTAATTTTGTACCGAAAATGAAATAGCTAAATTTTCAATTAAAAGAAAAATTTGAATAAAATAGTTGAATTTTCGACCAAAGAAAAGAATTTTTAACTAAAATGATGAATTTTCAACCGAAAAAAAATTAATTTTTAACAACGTAATTCATCTCTCGACTAAATATTTGAATTTTGTACCAACTTGTTAAACTTTCGTTTTTTTAGTAATTCACAGACGTAAGAATATCATACGTAAGAAATTATTTTGACCATCCAGCCCCCCCCCCCATACGACAGCATAGAAAAATCGTTCACCTTTCCTTTCTTTTCTAATTCAGGATTTCCGTTACCGACGTGTTACCGACATCGAGTCCATTCCACGGCTCAAGTGGTTCGTGTCCGTGCTAAGTTTCTAAAATGTTCTAGTAGGTTCCCGATGATGTCACGAAATGATGTTGAGATATTGTGAGAAATGAATTTGCGCAAAGAACTTTAAAGTTATTTATTATCTCAATTAACCATTTTGCGTAAACACTTTTAAGGTTATATTTTCATTTGTCCTGGCATTTTCTATTTTAATTGATAAATAAAGACAAGACTTCTGTTTTTAAATGTTTTATCTATAAAGAAGCAATAAATCATCCTTTTTCTCAATACTATATATAACACAGTAGAAAGTGCCAGGAGAAATGAAAATATAACCTTGAAGTTGTTTACGCAAATTCGTCTCTCACAATTGCGCAATATCATTTAGTGATGTTATCGGGATATGATAGATTTCGACAAATTTCGAAAGATTTAAAAAATTTTAAGTGACTCTGAAAGATTAAAAAAGTATTTCGAGAGATTTTGTTCAAAAATTTTGCAGAACAAGAGTTTTAGAAACTTAGCATGAACACGAACCACTTGGTCTGAGAAATGGTCTTGATGTCGGTAATATGTCGGTAACAGGAATTTTGCGTTAAAATTCTCCTTCCTTATCTACTAATTGCGAAAAATCTATATGTTAGGTAAATATTAAAGAATATTAAATAATTTGTCATTATGCATTTGTAAATAGCTTGTTTTTAATGTTATTTAAATAACCTTGAAAATTCTAAGAGTATTATGACGAACCTGGATTGAAATCCTCAACTTCATAATCTCTTTTCTGTTCAGCAATTATATTTTTTAATCTCCTGCCAGTTTCACCTATACTAACTTCATTGCAAAAACTAAAAATGAATCTAATAATATAGTTTTTATATAAAAAAAAAAAAAATATAAATGAATGATCAATGTGCATACCGTTTGAAACTCACAATAGTGTTATAGCAAAAGCTTATTCTCTCCCAAAAGTCCACAAACCAAATTTAACTTGGAGACTCTTCGTTTCTACACTTAGTTTTCCTACTTAAAATTGATCTAAATGTACTTTCAATATTTAGGAACCAGTTTCTATAAACGCTTGATCTTTATAAAAAATAGTTGGGAATTTAAAGATATTCTAAAAAACATCAATGTATCTTAAACCGATTCAATAATTTCCTTAGACATTGTGTCGTTTGATAGCATCCCACCAAATATTTTTTGATATTGCATTAAAGAAAAACTTATTTCAAATCATAACTGAACAAAAATAACAAAGGATGGATTGTTAATAGCCACTAGAATTGTGTTCAAATGATAATGTGTTTTCTTTTGATAACAAATTCTATTAACAAATTTTGGGTTGTCCTATGGATTCGGCTTTATCTCCAGTAGTATCAGATTTAGTTTAAGAAGATGTTGAAAAAAGAACTCTTGAATTATTAGAATTCACACCTATTCTGTATAAAAGATATGTTAATAAAATTCTAGCCATTGTTCCTTCTAACAAAATTGATACATTTTGAAAAGTGTTTAATAGTATAGAAGATGGCATTACAAATAATTTAAACTCCAGATGGTGATTTATTAACCAATTCGTTCAAGAAACCCTCTTGGTTTTGGAGATATCTCAATCAAAGTTAGTAATATATATTGCTGAAGCTTACCATTTTAGAAGTATGTAAATTGATATCAACAAAATTTTTTAAGCAATGATGATTCAACAGTAACAATAAACTTTGAGATTACATTTTTAAAAGTAGTAGAACGATGGTCGCGAACATCCAAGATGAGAAAATATTGAAGACTGCAAGTCATCTCAGATAGATAGAATCAATATTAATATAATATTGCTAAAGGGAATGTATTATGGAAGTACATATACGATAATCAAACTAGAATATTTTAATGTGATGGAAGTCACATTAGATCAAGATCTAAAATCCAAATCAAAATATATCTAGGTCAAAATTATGTAAAAATTCGAAAACAAAGCTGAACCAACCTCGTGGATGTATCATGATTTCGAACGTTTCTAGCATGTTCTTTCATTCTTTGCCCTAGCTGTCTCCCTGTTTGTCCAATGTAATGAGCAGCACAATTTAAACAATTAACTATATAAACAAAGCCAGTTGTTTTCAATTTCTGTAATGAATCTTTAGTGCTTTCGATTATAAGGTTCTTGTTTTTCAATGTTTATGGATGACTCAAGTTTTGTATTTCCTAAATTGATGATTTTGTTCGAAAGACGAGGAACATAAGGACAAACAGTAAAACCAGAATTATTTTGGATCCTATTGTGTTTAGATTCAATATTATGAATCAATTGTACTCTATTCCTTATCAGCAGCTTTCGGACCAAAGGTACCTGAAATTCATTATCAAAAAAAAATTTAGTTTTATTGCACGAGCAATTACTCTAAATATGATGTCTTTTTTATATGACCAAGGACGTTTAGAGTTATAGTTTTGATATCTACCAGACCATCTGGGTTTCTGAAACCAATTAGTGAGTAATTCACCATTTAAAGATCAAATGACTGAGACATCCGAAAAATCAAGAGTTTTGTTTTTGTCAGGTAACATGATATAATACATCATTTTCAAGTACCCTGAAGATTCTGATGAAAAAAATTGCTTTTGAGTGTGAAATCAACGTGTTGTTTAGGTATTATAAAAAATACATCAACATAACGCTGCTAAATAACAAATTTGAACGAAATTTGTTCAAATAATCAGTTTCTATTTGCTCTATTACTAAATTCGATACCACATGCGATAAAGAAAAGGTCATTGCTACACCATCAATCTGTTCGGAAGTAGTATTATTAAAAAAGTAAGTGTATCTTAAGCAAAATTCAACTGCATTTTCAAATTCATCCCTAGGGATTAAAGTGTGTGGAGCACTGTCATCCTATTTTTCATGTATAAATTTAATGACTTTATGCATAAGCATATACGCATATGAGGAAACATCCTTATGACATCAAAAGAAACCATGATATGGTCTTTGGGAATTACTAAATTCTTTAAATCATTAACAAATTGCCAACCATCTTTTACACGATGAACAGCTTCACCTCTTACTTGTGTTAATATTGTAAATAAAAAGGAAGCCAAAAAATTAGTAGCACCATTGATAGTGGAAACTGATAATCCTAATGTATAGTCAGGTTTATGGATCTTCAGGGGTCCATAAACCCGTGGTGTAAAAGCTAAACAAGAACGCATAGATTTAGCTTCTTGATTGCTATCGAAAACATTTTTCTCGCATGTTTACACTAATACTTGAGATAATTATTTATTGAAGAAAAAAGACCGTAATAGCATTGCAAAATTGTCTGCTGTTATTTATTTCATAAAATGCAAATGTTGCAATGAAATCATATAGGTGAAACTGGCCGAAGATTCAAAACTAGAATTGCTGAACACAAAAGAGATTGTGAATTTCTGAATTTCAATACAGGTTTGTCACAGCATTCTTGGTATTTTAATCATTATTTCGATTTTGAATGAAATAATATCAAAATATTAGCTACTGAAAAAACACTTATTAACCCCGTATCATTGAGTCCATATTCATAAATAAATTTTGCAATGTTTTGGGTAATTTACAGACTGAAATTTTAAAGATTTATACAATTTATCAAAGTATTATAAAATAATGTCATCTTTTTAGTTACAATTTTATCTTACAATTCAATTTTGATTCAGCCCATGTCTCTTGACGTTCACTGAATATTGTGTTAATGTAACCTTCAATACCATTTTCTGTTTCATCCATCCTAAAAATTATAAACTATCATTATATTTTTGATCTGTAGTTTTTACGGCATTGAAATCTGTTCAATTTATGAGACTTCATACCATGTTCCTTTGTTTTATCATGACTTATAATTGACTGGAATTTCCATTTCTTAACGAGTTTTACAATCTTATGATAGTTTTCAATTATCTCTTATATGAAACAATTATAAGATTTTGAAAACCATGTTAAATTGGAAATTTCAGTTGAGTATAGGCCATAATGAAAACAAACATTGTATGAAGTCTCATAAATTCAATGGACTTTAATAACGTAAAAACTACATACTAAAAGTATAAAGAGACTTTGTAATCGTTAGGATGGACAAAATTGAATCGAATTTAAATTTTAAGAACAAATTGTAATTAAACAGGTGACATTATTTTATAATTAGCTGATGTTATTGAATGTCGACCAGGTAAGAAAATTAATGGAAAGATATAAGCTTTGTTGATATACTGGTATACCAACAAAGCTGATATCTTCTTTTTATTTCATAATACTTTATTAAATTTTATTAATGTTCAAAATTTCTTTCTGTAAATTACTAGAAATATTACGACATTTATTTATGATTATGGGCTCAATGATACATCGCTGATAAGTTTTGTTTTCAGAGGCTAATATATTGATATTATTCAATTCAAAATCAAAATAATGATTGAAATTCTATGAATGTTTTGACGAACCTGTATTGAAATTCCCAACTTCACAATATTTTTTGTGTTCAGCAATACCTAAGGGTCCACAAACCATATTTAACTTGGAGACTGATTGTTTCTACAGTTGGTTCTCCTACTTACAATTTGTCCTAATATATTCGAAATATGTGAAGATTAGTTACTATGAACACTAGTTCGTTTATAAAAAATATTTGGGAACTTCAGGATAGTCAGCGAAAAAGTTGTCTTGAAACAAATGCATCTTCCTCTTGCTTGTTTTGTTTTGAACCACTTGAATATCTTTGTTACACAAACAGAATTTGGCAGCAAGATTAGGTGATGTTTGTCGCAAATGGACAATGTTTGCTGCAAAAAAATTCTTTTTGAGACAAATGAAATTCCTTTTAACCTTAAGTTTGAAAGAAAATTCGATTTGTGTCAAGCAGCATCTTTCTGAAATAAGAGGAAATTTCTCTGAGAGTATTTTAAAAAACATTAATGTACCTCAAACCCATTCAATAATGTTCTTGGACGCTGTGTCGTTTGATAGCATCCCACTAGATCTTTTTTGATATTGCATTGAAGAAAAATTTATTTCAAATCATAACTGAAGAAAAATAACCAAGAATGAATTGTTAATAGCCACTGGAACTGTTTTAAATGGTAACGTGTTTTCTTTTAATAACAAATTCTATAAACAAATATTCATCAATAATATTATATTATATTAATACTTATTTATATTTATCTCATTTATCTCATTTCTACCTGCTCTAATTTTTCTTGCCTTGATAAAGGTGCTCTGTGAGCACCAAATCGTTGGTAAATATTGTGCATGCTTTCATATTGTGATTTGATAATAATAAAAATAAAAAAGACGAAAGAAATAAAAAAGAGAAGGAAGGGGATTTGGTTGTTTGCCTTCTCATTTTTCTTTCCTCTTTTTTATTTTTGTCCAAAGAAACAATTTTTTTTTAGGAATTGCAATAGGAGCATTTTGTGATGTTTGTCCAAATTTGATCGTTGAATTCTTATTTTATTTTCAGGAATTCTATACATTAACTTGATTATTGGACGTTAAATGGGATTTTGAATTTGATTTGAATCTAATTTAAAATTCTTAAATTTCAACAAATATCAGGTTGCCCTATGGGTTCGCCTTTATCTGCAGTAGTTTTAGATTGAGTTTTACAAGATGTTGAGAAAAGAGCTCTTGAATTATTAGAATTCACACCTATTCGTTCTAAATGATATGTTGACGACATTCTAGCAATGATTCCTTCTGCGAAAATTGATGTTTTTGAAATCTGTTTACTAGTACAGAAGATAGCATCAAATTCTCACGTGAAATTGATGATGATATTAACTTTCTTGATTTACAAATAATTAAAACTACAAATCGTGATTCATTGAACACTTGCTACAAGAAACCCTGTTAATCTTGAAGATATCTTGATTACAATTCACTTAATTTATTTTGTCATAGCATTAGTTCAATAACGGCGATACCACGCTGGAAACACCAGTTCTCGTAAGCTCCTACTTTCTAAAGTACGAAAACGAGCTTACCAACAAATTGCCACCACGGCAGCACATAGGCCAAGTTTCGCGCCACAAAATCGAGTGAATATATCTAGCAGTCCAAGACAAGAAACTGAAATCGACTATACGAAGTTCGATTACAAAAAAGGGGGCAATCCCCCCACACATCGGATAAATGCTGAACATCGGGAATTTTTACCTGGAGGATCCATGAGAGACTTCAGAAAAAAAGACGTGAAGATGCCAACGGCAAGGACAGCGAAAAACAAAGAACTTGCAAATCCACTAAAAACTCAGAGGCAGGTTAGCACTCACAAACCATACGGCAGACCAGCCGAAGGAACCGGAACGACGGGAAACAAAAATCAGTAAAAAATAACGGAAACACTATTGCAAGCACCAACGGTAGAAGAATTTGAACAAAACAAAAACATGGATGAACAGCTAATAATGGAGATTCCAAGACAGGAATACCAACTTCTAATGTCCAACAGCCAAAAGCAACAAAAAACTATAGACCACCTATTGAAAACGATCCAAGAACAAATGGAAAGGATCCAAAACCTAGAAAAGATGCAGACTGAACGAGACTCCAAAATGGAAATAGAGGAAGGAAGCAAATCAAAAAGACAGAGACTGGAGCAGAAACTGAGTACTCAGGTAAAAAAAACGAGTGACTCACGTACAGCAATTGTGAAAGCAGGAGGATCAGGGGAAAATTCAACAGCCTCGACAGGTGATGAGCTTAAAGACACTGCTGAGAAGGAGCAAGCAGAAAACACAGGGGACCAGCAATCAAGTGGGTCAACTAGCAGGAAGGCCACCTCCCATCGTCATATTTGGGGCGAACCAGGGATCAACAGTAAGCCTAATCAAAGAATCTCTAGGTGAGGGCAAATTTCACATTAAGCGCATTAATAATAGTAAGCATAACTTGTACACGGAAAACGTGAAAGATTTTAAACGAGCAAAGCAGCAACTTGAAGCTACGGAGGCTAAATTTTACTCTTACACTCTTAAAGAGGAAAAAGCCCAATCATTTCTCTTAAAAGGACTTGATAATAACGAAAACCCAGACGAATTACTTGACGAACTGAAAAACCGAAACGTAGACAAACTGACATTTTTGAACGCTACTAGATTCACAACAGTTAAATCAAAGAAAGAAAACAAAACATTACCCATTTACCTAATTCAAATATCAGCAGACAGCCAATCAACCAAACTGCACAGTATTAAATATTTAAATTATCAGACAGTCTGGTGGGAAAAACTGAAAAGGACAGAGACTGTTCAATGTAAAAAATGCCAAAGATTTGGCCACGTAGCTTCAAATTGTCGATTAGAGTATAGGTGCGTGAAATGCAACGAGAATCATGAGCAGGGAAAATGTAAATTGCCTCTGATTGAAACAGTAGATGATAGAAGTAAACTCTATTGTGTAACGTGTCAGAATTTTGGTCACCCGGCCTCCTACAGAGGATGTCCAAGACAAGTAGAAATTAGAGAGCAGATTAGGAAGAAAATTCACGCCGTGAAAGAAAATAGGATCATCAAAGAGCGCATGATAAATAACTATGTTCAAAAAGGCTTGTATTTCTCCAATGTGGTAGGAAATGATAAGCAAAAAAATACTCAAACCCCTCGTCAAACGCAAACACAATACAATGCAAACTTGACAAAAATTGTAACGAAACAAAATGCACAACCAACAGGACAAACAAAACACTTGACACAAATAACGCACTTGATAGAAAAAAATAGTGAGAACATACAGAAATTATTCCAAATGATGAAAGACTTCCTAGGCATTGACAATGATGGACAATAATGATTCAAATACACAAAATATAAAAATCAAGAAGTTAAAATTGGTCTCTGTTAACGTAAATTCAATTATACAAAACCAGAGACGGGATAGCCTTCTAAATTTCCTAAAAAATAATAACCCAGACATAGCAGCATTATGCGAAACCAAATTGAACCCAAAACATAAAATTGATTTTGAGGATTACAACATTATCCGTAGAGATAGGCCAAATGCAGTACAGGGAGGGGGAGTTGCATTATTAATCAAAAAAGAATTCAAATTCAAACAAATAATAGTATCTGAAGTCGAGCAATTTAAAAATCTAGAAACGGTATTTATCAGCATCAAGCTCCAAAATAACCAACAACTCTATATTATTGCAGCGTATGTAGCATATGGAGAAAGATTAAGTTTTAATGAAGAAATAAATCAATTATTCGAAGTCCTCAAGCTGGATGAACCTAACAATTACTTTGTACTTGCCGGGGATCTAAACGCGAAACATACTAGCTGGCTAAATTCACTAAATAATCCTAGAGGTACTTATTTAAGAAACTGGATAGACGACAATAGAGTCACGTATAAAATAAGACTATATAGTTCGAGCCTCCCTTCTTTCCCTAGAGGAAATTCGTATTTGGATCTATGCTTAGCTGATGATAGACTGCAGGTCGCAATATTTGAGAATACAGACAAACTAGAAACCTTAGATTATGACAGCGATCATAATGCGATCCAAATGCGAATTTGCTATAAAAATGATATGGATTTTTTATTAGAAAAAATGGAAACTGTGCACAAACTTAATTATAAAAAAACTAATTGGGAAAAATTTGCAAAGTGCCTAGAAAAGGAATATATCTCGGATATTCCAAATAATAGAAACTTATCCAATGAAGAAATTGAGATGTATCTGCGAGACATAAATACGGCAATAACGATTGCTATAAACAATACAGTGCCTAAAATCAAAAGTAAAAATTCTATGGAATGCTACCAAACGCCTTTAATTATGAAAATTCACAGACAAAAAAGCCTTTTAGTTACCAAAATTAACAACATTTTCAGACAATTTAAGACACATGATAACAGAAAATTAAATTTGCTGCAAAATAAACTCCTAACGATAAAAGCACTCCTTAAACAAGAGTATATTAAGTCAATTAATAGATATTGGTCCGAAAAAGTAAGTAAAATTCCCGAAAATGACCCAAAGAATATGTTTCCACAAGTTAATCAAATTTTCAGAGCAAAAGATAAAATATCCATCCGACAACTAAAAATCCAGAATCAAAATATCCCACTTTTACAAGAAGCAAATATCAATGTAGATAGCCTACTAAAAGATGAAACGGACAAATTAATAGTATCCAATCAGGAGGACAAACTAAAAGTAATAGGAACACATTTTCAAAACACACACACTAGATTTCTTCACTTTGGAAGAGAGAGATTGAACGAAATTATACAGGAGAAAATAAGGAATCTTGAAACAGAAATAGAAAACGATAAAGAATACAACACTACTTCTTCAGGCATTGATGGCATTCCAAATATTGCACTAAAACATATTACACCTACAATAGTGCACCACTATTGTATCTTATTTAATAATATGTTAAACAATAGTTTCTTTCCTGAAGAATGGAAAAAATCAAAAATAACGCCTATACCTAAAAAAGGAATTAATAGCACCAACCCAGCAGACTTCCGACCTATAAGTCTATTGCCGAATATAAGTAAAGTTTTTGAAGTTATAGTAAAAGACTCTCTGTTACATGTATGCGACGAGAAAGAAGTTATACCGGAATTTCAGTTTGGATTTCGGTATAAACATTCAACAATCCATGCAATAAATAAATTAACTTCAGACGTCTGCAGGGCAATTAACAATAAAAAATATGTAGGAGCTTGTTTGATAGACCTAGAAAAAGCTTTTGACAAGTATGGATTGATGGCCTTATTTATAAACTATTAAAACTAAAATTCCCCAAGCACCTCATCAAAATTATTAAAGAAATGATAACAGGGAAAAGTTTTGTAATCACAGATGGCAATATAACTATTGATCAAGTTTTCAAAGTATTTAACGGTCTTCATCAAGGAGCAGTACTCTCTCCTATCCTTTTTAACATATTTGTTTACGAATTATTAACAATGTATGGTCTCAATATAGAAGCTCACAAGAAAGCACTAGCTTTTGCTGATGATATAATAATTTACATCATAGGTAAAAAAGCATCAGAAATACAAGAGGAAATTCAAGAGTTATTTGAAAATATTCAATATTATCTTTACACTTGGAAACTAAAATTAAATGTTCAAAAATGCGAAACAATCTTTTTCCGACCACCGCTTAGTTCAGCAAATAGGGATGTGAAGAGAAATTGGAAAACTTTCCAAATAAAAGAAAATAAGAATGGAAATACTTAGGCACTAATTTAGATCAATATTTGAATTTCAATCAAAATGCGGACATTCAACTCGAAAAAGCACAAAAATCTTTTTCAAAACTCAAACGGTTAGTTTATAATAAACATTTAAATCCCAAAATCAAGGTAAGATGCTACACGCTATTAGTAAGACCAATTTTAACATATGCTTGCCCAATCTGGTATAACGTCAGTCCAAGTATAATGGAAAAATTTAGAGTTTTTGAAAGGAAATGCCTGAGAGTCTGCCTAGGAAAACACAGATCAGTAGAGTCCGAATACCAAAAGTATATATCAAATGAAAAAATTTACAATTTAGCCAATATTAACAAAATAGATTCACAAATATTAAAAATAACGAGGAACTACTTCGCCAGTACTCGCAAAGTAACAAATAACAGTCTCATTTTCGGAATTTATTACCCAAACGATGCATATTACGAAAAAATAATAAAAACCAACCACATTCCACCAGAAGCATTTATGTATCTGGACAAAAACGGATACATACAAGACAAACATGACGCGCCAATCATTTACCACCGTCACAGAGGACGAAGACAAAAAGCTATTCTATACGAAAAAAAACCTAGACACAAAAATTCGCCACGAAGCATGGAGATTTACAACATGCAGAACAAACAAAGAACAAAAAGACAAGCATAGGCTAAATAAAGAAAAATATTTTTGGCTAGATGAATGGCTAATCTTTGATGATCCTATAATTCATATATGTATAGACTTATGGACTGTAAATTAAGCTAGACATATAAAATACTAAATACATGTAATTTGATAATCTCTATTTAACTAGATAATATTTTTCATGACCAATACTCATAGTGTTAGGAAAAACCAGCATTAAGCGATCTTCTTTTCTTCCTAGTATTAAGTTTTTCTGAGTTTTTTTTATTTAGTTGTAGCTTTGTTAATTTCTTTTATATTTTCATCTTTTATATTTTATATTATATAAATGTTATTAAAAACTACTCAAGTATGGTCAGTTTTATACGCCACTTTTCTGACCAAAAATATACAAAAATGTACATGATAAATTGACTACTATGTGAATCAATATCTGAATAAATAATTAGAAATAAGTTTGATATAAAAATTAATATGCTAATATGAAAGCATGAGTAATTGTACGTGACTTCGAGTGCTGAGTGTATGCCAGTGAGTCTTTAGTAGTATACGTTTCTGAAATATTATTCATTGTTTATTATGAAAATTATGTAAAAATGTGTAAATATGGGCAACTGAATAAACAAATTAAAAAAAAAACACCAGTTCTCGTAAGATCACTGAAGTTAAGCATTTTTGGGCGCGGTTAGTACTTGGATGGGTGACCGTTCAGGAATACTGCGTTGCTGTTGGCCCGTCGTGGGTGTGGTGGCCCACATTGGTAGTAAATATCCACCTAGAAACACTACCCGAATCGGGTAGTGAGGCAATGAACTTTCGAGTTCGAACTGCTAGTCAATGTATGTATGTATGTATTAGTTCAATAAAAGGTTTGGTTGATAGATGTGTCAAATCAAGTAATATTCAATTCAGAAAAGAAAATTTGAATCAATCCACAAGATTATTACATAATAATTATCCGCTACATTCAGTTAATGACACTATTACTGAGCACATTCCTGAGATTTATCATAGCACTAGTTAGAAAAATAAATCGATTGATACTTACAATGATATAAAAGTTACTTTATCATACATTGAAGGTATCAAACTTTAGTTAATCATTTATTGAAGCAGAAAAACAGTGATAGCTTTGGAAATTCGTCTGGTGTTATTTATTTGATAAAATTCAAAAGAAAAAAAATGATGATTATTAAACATTTATCTTTTTGAGCTCTTTTTGGGCAGTGATCCCAGAAAAGGGGAAAAGACAGGAATAGGGGAAAAAGTGTAAAGTCTGTATGTTACTCAGATCTTCCTACATACAATTTAAAATTCCAAATTAAATCCCTTTCCTGTGTAAGCAAGCCTACACGTTAGCATTAATTTTCGTGTTCCCCCGCATACCGATTCGCTAATGGGCATAAATCGATCCTTGATATGCAAATAAACTGCAAGAACTATGTTGTATCGATCAGACGTGGCCTGTCTGTTTTACCTTCCTTCCTGTGAGAATTTTTCTTTCGTACCCCGATCAGCTTGGACACTCGGTTTTAATTAACGTTGATATTGAAACGTGGCTACTTTCTTGCTTGGAGATAACGAGTTCTGTAATGCTCGTAAATTTTACCTCCCTGTCTTCGAGTCATTCTCAGCCTTCTCAAACCACTCTTTTTTGATTAATTTTAATCTTTTCAATACAGTAGCGCCACCTGTCAATCTGACAATATCCTCAAATTTTCTTGGAATTAATATTTTTTACTTGAATTAATTTTTTGAAATTTGATTCATTTATATTTAGGTGTCTTCTCTATTTTAATGCTACCAACTATACAGATTTCAAGGGAAGACTGAAAATTCCGGAAAATGTAATTACCGAAGAGGAAAATATTTAAAATTGAAAATTAAAAAAATAACGATAAATAATGAGTAAAAACAATTTGATACTAGTATGAGGGCTGATTAACTTAACAGATCAGGGGTTGTTTATAAACTTTTTTCCCCTTTTTTAAAGAATACTCATTTTTTTCCCGTTTTCAAGAAAATCCCTTTTTCTACTTAAATCTGAAGAATTATATTTTTGGTGGGGAATTCTATTTGGTTGAAAACTTAATTATTTTGTTGAAACTGCAGCTATTTTGTTGAAAAGTCATTTTTTTTTGTTAAAAAACCAACTACTTGGTTGAAAGTTGAACGATTTTGTTAAACATTCTTTTTTTTTGGAAATTCACCTCTTTGGTTAAATAATTAACTATTATGCTGAAAAAAAATTTCATTTTTGGTTGAAAATTTAACTATTCTATTTTTGGTTTACAATTGATCTTATATATTCAAGATTCGACTATTAACCTTTTTTTTAGTTAAAAATTGATCTTTTCTGGTTGAAAAGTCATGTACTTTTTTTAGAAATTCTTGAAAAAAACAAACATTTTCAAGAGTCATTTTAGTTGAAAATTCTTCTCTTTGGTTGAAAATTCAACTATTTTGCTGAAAAAATCCGTTTTTTAAAGTTGAGAATTAATTTTCTTCATTGAAAATGTAACTATTCCATTTTTGGTTCAAAATTTATCTTTTATAGTTGGAAATTCGACTATTTCGGTGAAAATTCATTTTTCTTGATTGAAAATTAACTTTTTTTTTGTGGAAAATTCTTCTCCAGTTTGGAAGTCAACTTTTTTTTCTAAAATATTTGACATTTTAGTTTGAAAACTTAACTAGTTTGTTAAAAAAATTTTTGTAGAAAATTAATCTTGTTTGATGAAAATTCATCTAGTTGGTTGAGGATTTAACTATTTTCATAAAAATTGGTCTTTCTTCATGGAATTCAAATGGTTGACAATTTTATTTATTTATTTTTTTAAATTAATTATTTCTAACTGAAAATTGTACTATCCCATTTTTTGTCGTAAAATTCTATTTTTTAGTTCAAAATTCAACTATTAAGTTTGAAATTGATGTATTTTATTGAAAATTCGTCTTTTGGTAGAAAATTATTCTTCTTGATTGAAAATTCATCTGTGTAGGTTAAAAATTCATCGATTTGGTCAAAAGTTCAAATATTTTGTTAAAAGTTTAATAATTCTGTTGAAAATTCAACTATTTTGTTAAAAATCCCTTTTTTGGGTTTAAAAATAATTTTGTTGTTTGCTGAAAATTCATCTATGTGGTTGAGAATTTAACTATTTTGTTTAAAAATTTTTTTTTTTTATCGAATTCAACTGGTTGATAATTTTTGTTTCGTTGTCAAAAATTGATTTTTTTAAGCTAGAAATTGAACCATCCCCTTTTTGGTTGTGAAATTCCCTTTTTTAATTCAAAATTCAACTATTCAGCTTAAAATTTATGTATTTTATTGAAAATTCATATTTTGGTAGTAAATTAATCTTCTTTATTGAAAATTCATCTTTGTAGGTTAAAAATTCAGCTATTCAGTTAATTTAATATAATTTAATTTTTTAAATTCTTTTTTTTTTTAAGTTTAATAATTTCGTTGAAAATTTAACTATTTGGTCGAAATTGTCTTTTCTGCTCGACACTTTTTTATTGAAAATTCATCTTTCATGGTAGAAAAATCATCTTTCTTGGTTGAAAATTCATCTCTCTTGGCTGAAAATAAATTTGTTTAAACAAAATCTCTATTAGCTGATAATAAATCTTTTGTAAAAAATTTAACTTTTCGGAATAAAAAATTCAATTGTCGTCTAAAAAAATCGTCGTTTTTACTTAAAAATGTAACTATTACGTTGAAGTTTAACCTTTTTCAATCATAAATTCGACCTTTTGGTTGAAAATTAAATTTTTTGGTTGAAAATTCAATTTTTTTGTTGGAAATTTGTCTCTTTTGCTTCAAAGTTCAACTATTTGATTATAAGTACAACTGTTTGATTAAAAATTAAAGTTGACTTGTTGAAAATTCAACTTTTTTTGGTTAAAGTTTAATTTTTTTTTTTTTTTAAAATTCGACTATTTGGTTGAAAATTTAACGGTTTTGTTAAAAATTTAACTACTTTGTTGAAAAGTCATATTTTTTGGTCGAAAATTAAACTACTTGGTTAAACGTTTAATCACTTTGTTGAAAAATCATTTTTTTGTTGGAGATTCATCATTTTCGTGTAAAATTAATCTGTTTTGTTGAAAATCCGTTTTTTAGGTTGGTAAATAATAATTTAATAATTTAATAAATAATAAATATTTTAGTTGAAAAATTCATTATTTTAGTTGGAAATTCATCCCTTCGGTAGAAAAGTCGAATTTTTCTGTAGAAAATTAATGTTCTTGTTTAAAAATGCGTCTTCTTGTTCTTAAATTCATCCCGTTTGGTAGAAATTTCATTTTTTTTTATTGAAATGTCAACTGATATTTTATTTTTCATTCAAAAATCATCTTTCTATGTTGAAAATTGAAGACTTTGGTTAAAAATTTAAAAGCTTTGTTGAAAATTCAATTTTGTTGAAAATTTAACTATTTTGGTGAAGATGCACTTCTTTGCTTGAATTATCAACTATGACATTTTTTTTTGAGAATTTATCTTTTGGTTGGAAATTCGGCTTTGTAGAATAAAAATTCAACTTGAAAAATCGTTTTTTTCTATTGAATAATAATTTTTCTTAAAGAAGATTGAAATATTCCAGTTGAAGATTCATTATTATATTTGAAAATTTATCTTTTTCGCTGAAAAATTTAAAACCTACAAAAGCATCCTTACCCATCTTCATTTCTGCGCAATTTTAAAACAATTCTGCAAAAACACTTATTCTAAAGATAGCAAATATTCCACGTCCAAATTGCTTTTAAAATCCCCGATTTCCTCTCTTAAGTATTTTATATTTATTATAAAATTCTCAGGGGTAGAAAATATACGACGACGAAGATGAATGCCGCAATTTAGCCAGAGATTCCATGAAATTTACAGCCTCGCAATTTACCACAACTGCAGTGGATCTTTCCGACTTTTACAATTTACAATTGCACAGGCTGCGCTCATAAGTTATTCAGATTCAGTAATCTCTGCAAAACTCTAAATAACTAAGGGAAAATTTTTCTTCCAGAATTCGAAAAAAAAAATGGGACGGAAAAATATTTCGCAGAGTGCGCAAAGAGTTGGGGCGTTGACGTTGTTTGGAAGGAAAGCCTTGGCGGCGGAAAGCCTAGGCGGCGGAGCCTGGTTGCGCCCGGGGAGATTATGGTAATGCAGGCAGACGTTTCGGGGTCGTAAAAATAATATGATGGTGTCTTGGCACGGCTACCGGGTACTTTTGCCTGCTCGCGTGTACGGTGATTCATTCTCGAGAATATGAACAAGCGCATGTGCGAAAAAAAAAGAATGCCACGTTTCAATGTTCCAATTCAGTCGAGTGACAATATTGGCAAATTCAAGGACAATTGAGACTTCCGGTTGACGCTGTCTGGTGGAAAAAATTTTTACAAGAAAGTACAAAATTTCCACAAGTGTAATTTTTTGTAAAGAAATGTACAAAATTGAAAAAAAAACAAAAAAATTATCTGTGAATTCGATCCCGAGTGTTTCCACTTTATTTATATTCATAATTATATGGTGCTCATTTCACGAGCACTTTGCTTCCCGTTAGCAAATGTATTTGCTTCCTCATAGAGGAAGCATTAGTTATTTTTTTGAATAATAGACAAACCAAAGTCTTCATTTTGATCAATTTAAGAATAGCAATTTACAGAAAATACTAGATTACAAAATAATACAAACAATTTTTTAAATACAAAGACATATCAGACAAATCAAATTTTGTATTGGAAATTATAATTTTGCGAGCTGGAAAAGGGAAGGAAAAAGTTCTGTCGCATCCTATCCCTTTCCCAGCTTTATGATTTCTTTACAAAAGTGTCAGAATTATTCTATTTGAAAATTTATGATCAAAAAGTCTTTTCTATTCATGCGTCAACTTTGAATTATGTCGATGAAAAAAATTTTTCTGGTTGAAACAGATGATTCAAATATTATAAATGAGCATATCTTCCTTAATATTCAATTGAGTGTATTAATATTGTAGATCAATCGATTTGCCTCGAATCAAGGAATATTTTCCGTTCTTGCATCA